>VDFB02273091.1:0-181542 GCA_007258455.2 Sequoia sempervirens | reverse complement strand
CAATCTCTTTAGGTTTCAGTCAACTTTGCAATGGATGTCTTTGTCAGATCGTTAGACTTGTCAATCTATGGAAAATCTAGATCAAGCTGAAGGTATAAAATGAAGGTTCGAGTTTGAAGAAGAAAATCAGATCAAGTCTTGGGCGCTCCAGGAGGAGAAAAGCGCCCAAGTTTTTAAGTGCCTAAATGGATGAATTTGCCAGAGGAGCCTCCAATATGTCCTCTTTAGATTCGATCAAGCTTTTCAACGCAACTAATAGCTCGTTAATCAGAGTTGGCAGTCATCAAATGTCGAAGGCTGAACAGAGGGAGAAACAAGAGAAAAATATCAAAAGTCAAAAACAAAGAAGAAAATATTGAAAAATACTAGCTCTGGTGAAGTTGGGCGCCCCAACTTGCCAAGGGTGCCCAAGCTTTTGAGCCCTTAGATGCAACTTTCAGGAGATATCATTCCCAAAAGACCACTCTCAGAATCTTCTCAACTCCGCAACGAGTCCAACCATTAGTCTATTGGAGCTCCAGATCATCCAAAATGGCCAAATCATCTAGAAGAGAGGAGATAAGGTTGAAACCTGAAAAATGTGAAAAAATGGTTAAGTTTGGTTGAGATGGGCGCCCCTGGAGAGAATAGGCACCCAAGATTTTGAAGCCTGAAATGATGGATTTTGCAGTTGCAACCCCCAACATCATCTTGTCCGATTCAGTTAAGCTATCCAACGAAGCAGTCAACTAGTCAATCTGATCTATCTAGCTCTCGGGATTGAGGATTCATCAGAAGATCAAAGGGAAACATAGAGAACTTGATGAACACCAAAATGGCTAAGTTTGTGAAGGTTGGGCGCTGCAGAAGATGGGCGCCCATGATTTTGGAGCATCAAACAAAGTTTTTAGCTGAAGGTGCCTCTAGGATGATCTTCTTAGATTCGATTAGGCTTCACGATGAAACATTCAGCTCGATCATCGGATCAATCTGCAAGTCGGAGATCGAAGATCAAATAGGGTTCAAAATAGAGAAAAGTTAAACACAGAAAAATGACCAAGTCTGGGAGAAATTGGCACCTCTAGCCAAGAAGGGCACCCAAGTTGCCTTGCCTTAGCCAATTTTTCAAAATTTTCAAAGTTGCAAGATGAAGGGGATGTCCAAGTTCGATGCACAGGAAGATTTTAGGGTTTCGAGGATAAAAGCAAGAAGAAAGTAGAGTTATCACAAGCCTAAAATCTATTTAAGATGCCTTTTGCAATTCAATTTTCATCATTCTTTGCAGGTGGCATCCAAGTTGAAGAGGGGCAGCAACTTCAGAGTTTTCCTTTTCAAGATTCAAAGCTTCAACTTGCTGATTTTTCAGAAATTCTTCATCAATTTTCAGACCAGCAACATAAGACCTTCATTTTTCATGCTTTTTTTTTAATCCAGAACATCAAATTTATTAAGGAGGTCGAGATTTTCAATGTTCAACAATTTGGGTCTTCTTAGCTCATCATTCTGAAGAATTTTTGAAGAAATTTCTCAAGTTGCAGCAGCTGCTTTTTCCTTGCATGTTAGAGAAATCATTAGAGTTTTCAAGTTTTGATCATCTGGGTCCTCTAAAAACATCCTTTTAAGAAAACCCAGATCACAACTTTTTTCAAGAAAATTTCAGATTCTAGGGTTTGTTGCTTTTTTCAATCAACCCTCAGTATTTTTCAAATCTGATCAACTGGGTTCATCTCAAATGTGTTTCTGAACAAAACCCAAATGCCAGCTTTTTTGGTGAAAAATTGAAGAAATTAGGGTTTGCTGCTTTTTCAGTCTACACTCAAAATTTTCAAAAACGGACGATTTGGGTCTTTTTGTAACGAAATTCTGAACAAAACCCATATCTCAAAAAGAATTCCGAAAAATTTGTCCGTTTGAAGAAAAACCAGCATTCTAAATTTAGAAAGTGGGCGAAATTTGTCTGAACATAGGCAAGTTTATAGTCATTCTTCAAGGTTTTTAGACTGAAATACACTCCCAATGATTTCAAGACCAAGTCAGTATTATACCATGACTTCATCAAAACAGCTCAGACTGACTTGCATCACATCAAGCTGGTGTTCGACCTACATGCTTTGGAGAACGCAGGTAACACTGCAATCAAAAACCTAGGACACTCTGGACTTCTCACAGGAACATCTATTCCTATTTCAGTACAGAGTTTAAAGTTTGTAATTGCTTGTATCAAGCATTACAATCCAGTAACACGAGAGATTCAATTAGTAGATGGCAGATTTATTTGTAGTTTGAAACCTGATACGATTGAGAAATGCTTCTCAATTCCCCCTTGGCTTGAAAGTGTGACTATTTCAAAAGGAGAATGTGAAAGGATATGGGAGATGCACAAGGTCAAATACAGTAAGAAGATTGCACAGAAGTGGATGAAGGAAAAACATAAGACTCTGTCGAAGAACATCGAGCGAGGGGAGTTCAAAGATGAAATTGCTATCATGATCACCTTGCTCAACAGGGTCACTGGACAAGAAGATGGTACGAAATTCCAACCCTAGATCTTCTATGTTATACCTCACATCATGAAGAAAACTGAGTTCTATGATTGGGCAACCTTAATCAGTGACAACCTCCATCAACAAATAATAGAATACTTCCAGATTCATGAGTTTCATATGGTCTCCTACCTAGTCTACCTAGTGGCCTTCCAGGGCCAATTCAGAGGGTTGAACACTGAGGGGTCCTTGAATGTACAACATGTCTACAACTACTACCCTCAGCTAGAGTTCACGAAGTCATTGCACCATTACAAGAGGGTGAACGAGGCTTTCCTGATGCACACAGTATGAGACCTGGACAATGAGTTACATGTCCGCATCTCATCCACTGCCAGGGCAACAATAGCAGAGTGGGCAGATTGGTTTATACAGTTTCCTACATTCACCTACCTCAGAGTCTATGGCTACTCCAATGCTCCACTCATGCTGCCAAGGTACCCATCAGATGAAGTTGTTTTCATGGAATTCCTAAGGCAAGCACATGATGTCCACACAGTTTTGAGGAATAGAAAGAAACCTGCCCTTAGTTTTCCATTGGGGTTGGGAATCTATACATGCAGATCAGCAACAGAGGCTAAATGCATGGGTGATGAGTTGTCTAAACTTGGTCTCAAGCCTTATAGCGAGAGACAATCATATGACCCTCATGGCATCTTCATTGCTCGACTTGAGAACAACTATGCTCACTTGCCCGCTCTTGAAGATTTTTGGGCTAACTGCAGAGATGAATTCGAGGTGTGGAGGTGTAGTTACAACAGGCTCACTCTTCATCAAATGAAAGACTGCTTATCAGAGGATATCGAGGGATTATCAGATGATGATGAAGATGTGCTTCTCCCCATGTACACTTGGAAGCGAATTGAAGATCAGCCTCTTCCACAGGTAAATTGGGCTAACAAAGAGTCCCTCTCAGTTGAAGAAAGGACAAGACAAGTTCTCAAGCACAACAAGGCTTTCCTAGTCCTCAAGAGGAAGAAATCCATTCCAGCAGCAGAGCTGCCAAGGGTATAGTCAACACTAACCTCTTCTTCCGGAGCACAATTGAAAGGGAAAGGTGTAAGTCAGTCTCAAGAAGATGTAAAGGGCAGCAGGTCAACTAAAAACGTAAGAAGAAGATTGGACTTCTTGGTAGTGTTCCACGGAGTTTGGGGGGGGACGGGGACGGGAGGACGGCGGGGGATGTGTTTCCGAGATGGGAGACGGGGGGCCTAAGTTTGGGGACGACGGGGGGACGGCGGCGGGGGGGTGGCAGGGGGGCGGTGCTGAAATACATATAGTACTTGAAAAATTAGTTATAAAAAGATGTATAACAATATAATCATATAATTGTAGAAGCCTAAGGAATAAGTAAGGTTAACACATAAAAACAAAACTTAAAACTTAAAAGTTTAAAGTTTAAACACAATAACACATTGCAATGATATATCAATTCATTGAACTAGTGAACTACTGAACATTGACAATCAAAATGAAAATATAGACATTGGAAAATGCAACAAGAACTAGATGTTTCATAATTTGAGTTTCATAATCATGATTCATGAATCATAATTACAATCAACTATCACTGTATCATCAATGGTCAAACTTCAAACTTCAAAAACAGAGTACAAAATAGTAAATGCTAATAGTAAATGGCTCCAGGCTAATGGCCTCATGCCTTTGGAAGTCTCCTAGAAGTTTCCTTCGAGTCTCCCAAATTTTCCGTGGAGTCTCCCAGAAGTTTCCCTTGAGTCTCCCTAAAGTTTCCCTGGAGTTTCCTTGGGTGGAGGGGACTTCTGGAAGTCTCCCAAAAGTTTCCTTGGAGTCTCCTAAAAGTTTCCCTGAAGTCTCCCAGAAGGGGACTTCGGGGGGACAGGGGGACTTCGGGGGAACGGCAGAGAAACGTGGAGACGGCGGGCGGACGGTGGAGGGACGTTTCCTAGGCGTCTCCCCGTCTCGGAAACGTCCCAGTCTCAGAAACGAGTGGTTTTTCCAAGGGGACGTGTCCCCGTGGAACACTGCTTCTCAGTTATAGTCATACAAGAGCAACCTACAACTGAAACAAAAGCTCCTCCAGAAGAGTCCGTGCCTCAGAAGGAAACAACAGACGTGCCCTTGACACATGATTCTCCACCATTGCCAAGGTCTTTGCCTATTCATATTGATATAGAGGATGAAGAAGATGAAGTTGCAGTTGAACCTCCCAAGGAAGTTAGTAGAGATACTACCGTGTCTTGGCTTGTGAGCTCCTTGGGAAGGAAAAGGAGAAGACCTTCATATCAGTTGAATTTTGATAATTTGGACAATATCTATCAGGAAGCACCTAAGAAGAAAGCAAAGAAACAAGTTCATTTTGAGAGAAATCCTGATGGTGAAACGATAATGGAGATTGCTACACCCCTTGAAGATAGGAACAAAGATGAAGTGGATCTAGATGACTTTGTGATGGTGAAGGAAAATCTTGGCAGAAGCACCAGACATGCGGATGTTAGTATGTTCAAAGTTGTATCTGAAAGCCGTCAAGAAAGAGTGTGCTCAAAGATGGAGAAGACAAGGCAGTCCTCAAGGCTGAAATACGGCAACTTAGGCTTTACATTTCTAACCTTGTCCATGGCTCTTCACAGGCTACTCAGTTGCTGCCCCAAGTTCTAGAGACACCATTTGATCATCATCAGTTGAGACAACTAGTAATATGTGGGAAACAAACTCAAGAATGAATCGAGGGATTTATCATCAAAGGAAAAGAAGTCCTTGCACAAATGTTTTAGCTGAGGAATAACGCTCATGACTTACGTCAAGGCCTGCAAGGATTTGAACAATCAATGGCAGAAGTAAAACCTAGGCATGAAATCATAATTGCAAATTTGAATACAACCTATGGTTCTATAGTTTCAAGAGAGCACAAGAGGCAAATCCTTGCATGGAAAGAGCGTCATAGCTTCAAGGTAAAAACCTATGAGAGGATAGCTGAGGAGTTCGTTGCATACAGGCAAACGGTGGTTGAAGCTTTTCTGTTCATAAATGAGTTTATTACAGAGATCCCTGCTCGGTGTCATCATGATGATGGTTCCTATGTCAGACTTGATGAAGTGCAAGCGCAGTTTCAAAATGTTGTTCGTAGCAGTGATGGCAGCATGAGCCAGATTTCCATGATGTCAACAAGGTTCGAGAAAGCGGCCAATGAGGTCGAAGATTTCCTGAGATCGATTGCAGATGGAGAAGACATCCTAGAAAAGCGAAACTTTGCTATTGATAGTATTGATGCACCTGACAGAGACACAGTTTCTAACTTTTTAGTGGATGTGATTGAGATTTAAAGCAACTTTCTTCTAGAAGCTTTCTTTCCGCTTTCTTTCTATTCTCGGAACAATTCTTATCTATTCTTTGTAGAAGAGAAAGAAGATAAAATGTAATAGTTGGCACTTCCTGTTTTTCTTGCTTTCTTAGGTGTTAGATGTTATCTTCTTCTAGTTTTAGAAATAAAGCTTGCTTGCTGAGCAAGTCTTAGTTGTAAAAACAAGGAGATTTTAGGGTTCCCTACTCCTTTGCTTGTCTATAAATAAGAGCAGCCTTGCTCATTTATTTTCAACCATGGTTGTGATAACAAAACGCTGAGCCTAAGTGCCTTCTATTGTTATTTAGTGTTGTTCAACCGTACTAATGATAACAAATTGCTGAGCTTATTTTTCCTTCAAGTTGTTGTCTTGTAGTTGCTGTTCACTTTGTGTAAGAACAAGTTTACAAGTCTCTTTAGCTGCAAGTTCTTGTTCCGTGCATGTGTTTAGTATAATCTTTTTTCCATAAATTTGAGAAATAAAGTCCTGAGCCTCTTTTGCCTTGATATAATGTTTCAAGTTTCCGTTTATTGTGTTATGCTTATATGATCTTAATTTCAGCCCGCATTGAAAGTAAGTAGATGCATGTTGAAAAAGAGTTTATTTAAGTATTTTGTCAGAGAATCAAATTTTGTTCATTTCTATTTCTCTTGCTCTGCGTTTACTTGAGAAAATACAAACGTCATTAGCGTAGGTTAGTCGTAGTTGAAATTCTTTAATCAGAAAATTTCAGCTACGGCGCTTGAGTTTTATAAACCTTGTGCTCTTAGCTGATCAAAAAGATAGGCAACTTTGTTTTAGTTTACTTTCTTGAACACCATCAGCAAAGAGGGAGCTTCCCCTCCTAATTCGAATTGCAGTTTTACTGTGCATAGCTGTCCGTTTCTAATCCGCATTCCAGAGGTGCGAATTAAAACGCCAACAACATTGAAAATGAATTAGTTGAAATCCCAAGTCAGTGCTGCTTATTTGGTGATGGATGTCAATGGTTGCCTATATTTGAATGTGTTGCTGACAGTCTTCATCTGTCATAAACCCATTGGATTTATGACACTACCATCGTGCAATTTATCTGCATGCATTGCCATAGTTAAGTGATTTTTTTACTTTTAATTATGTTTAGAAATCCATGTGTAATAATCTTTTACTTTTCTAGTTCATTTTATACTGGAGTTTGTCTTGGGCTACTGTATATTCTTCCCTGTATCCTGTTACTGGTGTAACTTCCCTTTTTCCAGTTATATTCCAATTTGGGCAACAGAATTTTGGGTTTTCTGTTTTGAATTTTACGTCCTTCATGTTTCTCATGTCAACATTGTTGTAATCCATGTAGTTGGAACTATTGTATACCGTTTTGGGGTCTTTTAATACATCCCTTTTTTCTGCACAATGGGTGATTGAGTGTTTGAATTACAGTCTTGCTATTTATTACATTTTTTTGACTAAAAAACATTCTTTTTTGGATGTCTTTTAATTCAATTTATTCTAAATTGACAAACTATCTGTTGTAAAATGTCCCATGTTTTATGTTTTACCAAATTATTGTTATAGTTTGCATGTCTTGGTAATGAAGACTGCTTGTTTCAATAAAATACAGTTCTAATCACTCTCCATGTTTGGGGGATTTTAAAAATTTAAAATATTAATTGTTTTTGTTAGTTGCATGTACACAGACGCAGACACATCAAATGTTGAGATATTTTCCATATCTTGGTAATGCAGAGTGCTCTAATTTAATAAAACACTATTTAATTGGTATACATGTATAGGGGATGTGTAAATATCAGTTTGGATCATTGGTAATTGCTCTTCTTATTTCATTATATATATATATATATATATATATGTGAATGTATAGTTTTAACTTTTATATATTTGTCCATGAGCATGTATTTCTGTGAAGGTTTATAATACGTAAGAATAAATTCTTCAGCATTCTTGTGAATTCTGCATCATATAAGTAGTGCAAAATAACTAAATGTCTTACATTATTTTGCTTTCCCTTTTTTTTGTGAATTTAGTAATTTACTCATTGTGGATACTTGCTTAGGTTGTTGAAAAATTATTTTCATGTTTCTGTAATGTATAATTTGTTTGAGTTAATACTGTCAAGTGTCATGGGTTAGAATTTGAAAATAGAGGTGGTGGTTTATGCAATAGTAGTAACCTATAGATTCGTTATGTGTTTTGATTATATGCAAAAACTGACAGACGTGTTTGTTCAAAAACAATTTCGTATGTCCATTACTGGTTTATAGAATATGCTATTTTTTGTTTGAATATTTGCTTATTTGTTGTAATTTGGACACAAAGGGATGGCAACTGTAATAGCAGTTATATTGACTCCAATTGTGTATGATGTTATTCAGATGCCAGAAAAACACTTGGGAGACTTAGAAACATGGAAAGAAGCCGAGGCAGCTTTAGCTGAAGCATTAAATGGATTTGGAAAGCCGTGGCAGGTATTCAATTATCTTTTCTGGCTTAGTTTTAAGTTAAGTCCTGTCATTTATGTGTTGTTTGGATTATCTAATACCTAGTCATGAGATGAGTTTCTTTATGCTAAAAGGCCACAGTCTTTAATTTATTGAGTCTCTAATACTACTTCAGGGCATATGTCTTCCTTAATGAAAATTGAGTTTTAGAAACTTTACTTTCAGCTTTCTATATTTTAAATTATAATGCTCTAGTGCACAGATTAAAAAATATGAGTAACTCATGCAAACATATGCTGGCAGAGATAAAAAAATTGAGTAACTCGTGCAAACAGATGTTGGCAAGTTACTTGCACAATAGCTTGTCACCCAAATTGACCAAAAACTTGTAACTCACCAAAACCAGCGAGTCTGTGGCAGAATCGCACCTGGCACAGAAAAATTACAGTCTTATTATCATTGGTTTGTTAAGAATTAAAAGTTAAAAGTGATAAAATTATAAAAAATGGCATGCACTATGAAGGTCCATGTGGTCTCGAAGGCCTTAATTTGGGTTCTCCATCAGGGTCAATGCCCCTTGAACCCAGGGGGAGGGTGCCATCCCCAGATCCTTGCTCTGGTTTTAAAGGTTTGAAAGTAAAAAGTAAAAAGGGTTTTGAGCCAATATTTTTTGCAGATGAAATTTGTAAAATATTAATACAAACATGTAATTTATAATCATATGATACTATGATGTGAATTGATCTTGTTTTTTGATCTATAAATGAAAGAAAAGCTATTTATGAACTTTTTAAATTCAGTTCTATGCATTTTTTAAAGATTATTTACAAGTTTGTGTTGAATGTTAAAAAATTTTGCCAAGTTTTTCTTGAGTCTGAGTCAAATTTTAGGCCTGTCAAGTCTGAGTTTTTGAACTATGCTTTTGCATATGCATAGGCTGTGTGTGAATTGCTTTACTTGTTTAATTTTTTGAATTTTTTTCTTGGGGGGTGGTTTGTTTGTGTTTAACATATTCAGTTTTTCCTTGTAAACAGATACATTCTCTTCCACAATCTATTTATTTATTTTGCATTTCACATGTTGATGATGGGTTTAAAGTGCAATGCCTAGTTTGTATTTAGCTTTATAGATGCAGAAAATAGATACCACATAGGTCTCCAACATATGCTATTCATAAAATGAAGGTGGGTTTGATGAGTGCTGGTCCCCTAAGATGTCTGCATGAACTCATGATATTTTATTGTCCTCACCTACCACATAGGGCAAGTACCAAACAAAGCTTTGATCTAAGGAAGAACCTTTTAGACCATGATATTCTGAAAGGTAACACAATAACATATTTTAGACTATTGATAAAGTGAAGGTGGGTTTGATGAGTGTTGGTCCCCTAAGATGTCTGCAAGGACTCATGATATTTTATTGTCCTCACCTACCACATAGGGCAAGTTCCAAACAAGCTTTGAACTAAGGAAGGACCTTTTAGACCGTGATATTCTGAAAGGTAATCCAATAACATATTTTAGACTATTGATAAAGTGAAGGTGGGTTTGATGAGTGTTGGTCCCCTAAGATGTCTGCATGGACTCATGATATTTTATTGTCTTCAACTACCACATAGGACAAGTACCAAACAAGCTTTGAACTAAGGAAGGACCTTTTAGACTGATATTTTAAAGAAAGGATATCACAGTAAAACATATTTTATTTCTTGTTTAGTTTGTAAAACTTTCAGCTGTTATGCTATTGACAAAGTGAAGGTGGGTTTGATGAGTTCTTGTCCCCTAAGATGTCTGCATGAACTCATGATATTATATTGTCGTCACCTACCACATAGGGCAAGTACCTAATGAGCTTTGAACCTGTGTTACATGGGGACGCATCCCCTGCCCCAAAACCCCCTGTACCCGTCCCCATCCGTCCTGGGGACAGGGGGACGCATCGGGGACAGTCCCCGGCCGTCCCCGAATCAGGAAAATTCACAGGAAACGGCGGGGAATGTTTCCTCTTGTTTGGGAACGGTCCCCTGTCCCCGGGGACGGCAGGGGACGTTGGAAACGTCCCTCGCTGTCCCCGGGGATGGCTAACCGTCCCCTGTGTATATGGAGCTCCAAAAAATTAAAGAACATAAAATTTTGTTTTTTAAAACATTTTATATTGCTATTAAATGTTTTGTGGGCCCACAGCAACATAATGCGTTTGTGTAAAGTCTAAAAAACAAAAATTTAAATGGAACTTAATAAAGTTTCATAAGATTCAATGATATTATTTGACTCTCACGGCAAGCGACGGTAGGGGCGACGACTTCACACAGCAAAGCACGGGAAAATCTCTGCCTCAGCTCAGTCTAAATGATTTTTTGGCATTTTGCTCCTGTGTTTGGGCATTTAACAGAGACGTTTTTGCATTTTAAAGAGGCATGAAACAGATTTCTTCAAGTTTTTGTTTCTCACGCCTAGAGTAAAGTCATGGCTGGGCTCTATTTGACTGCGTTTTTTTCTTCACTCAAGCTGCATTTTGTTTGTGTTTGGGATGCCTTGAGGAGCTGGGAGCTACACTTACTTAGTTCCATTTCCTACCACTCTCGCGATTTATTGATATTGATAGACCATGGTTTTATTGATGTTTGATATTGCTATGATAAATTTTATAATGCTTTAATGATATTTATTTTGTTGTTATGCTACTACTCTTGTGATTTATTTATATATTGATATTGTTGTTAGCAATTATTAATTTATTGACATATATCTCTCTCTTTCCCTCTCTCTATCTATAATATATTAATAAATTTTGAAAAAATCATATATATATATATATGTATTTTGTATGTTGCCGTCCCCTACCATCCCCTAAAAATGGGCCCCTAGGAAACGTCCCGGAAACGCGTCCCCAGCCGTCCCCCTGTCCCCGTCCCCAAAAGGCCGTGGAACACAGCTTTGAACTAATTAAGGGCCTTTTAAACTGTGATATTTTGGAAGGTAATACAATAACAACTTTTTTTGTTTCATCAGTAGCCATCAAGTGAGAAATTTAAGCATTTCTATCTAGAGTCTTTATTACTTTAATATGATAGATAGTTTTAATCTGCTAGATATTTGAAGAATATTAAAGGAAACAATGACTACCTTCTGCACAAAGGAGAATGATTAAACTTTTTATGGTGTGTATGAAATACTTTTGGATGGAGGATTTCAGGGAATGTACACTTTTACACTCTGCCACTCTTTGAGCCTTTTAAAGTATGCAACATGAAAGTAGGCCTTTGTTGAGATATTGGGATTTTGTTTATCATATGTTGGTACTAACTGCAGTAAGTATGATGCCAGATAAATGAAGGGGATGGAGCATTTTATGGGCCGAAGATTGACATTACTGTTTTTGATGCTTTGAAAAGAAAATTTCAGTGTGCAACTATTCAGGTATTGGACCAGATGTTATTTCTTCTGCAATTTTGTTCTTGTATTTTAGTTAAGAATTGTCTGATAAGGGTTGTGTGTAATTGTTTTGTAACAGCTTGATTTTCAGCTTCCAAAAAAATTCAAATTATCTTACTCTGCAGAGGATGAAGCAAAGAGGGAGGAACCTGTTATGATACACCGGGCGATACTTGGTTCTGTTGAGCGCATGCTTGCCATCCTTCTTGAACATTATGCAGGAAAATGGCCTTTCTGGCTTAGTCCTCGCCAAGCAATTGTGTGTCCTGTGTCAGAAAAGTCATCAGATTATGCATTGAAGGTTGGTCAATTTGAGTTTGCTTAGTTGCCCTTTTGTGTAAAGAAATAAATTTTTATTAGGTAAGCCTTCAGTATTTGTATGGAGTGTAAGTCAGTTTGAGTTTTATTATTTTCTATCTTGGAAGAATGTGATAATTTTCCTTCTCAATAAAACTTTTCTCTTGTTGTTTGGGAATAATGATTGTTATATTTATGTGCATTCATGCATTATTTGTGAATTATTTGCCAGTGATGCAGCTACTGTTCTGGCATGTTTTTTGCTTAGACATTGAAAAATATGGACTAGAATGTTGGGAAATACTGTTATAACCTTTATGAGTGTGCTGGATGGTTGGCTGGGATATCAACAGCTTCTTGTACAATCTGTATCGTGTAAAATTGGTCCCTTGGGATGTCGTTACACACTTAATCTCTATTGCCATACTCTAGGGATTAAAATCTCCAATGAGACTGGTTTTTAGCTAAATGGGATGAAAAGGAGTACAACTTATTGTCATCTTATAAGTTGTTCAATATACCATCTGTAATGCATATTTCATTTTGTCAGGTTTTTGATAATCTCTCTCATGGAATGTTCTTCCTGGGTACTGCTCCAAATAAAGGCATCCATGTTGGTTTAGGTTTTTATTTTCCTAGTGGGTTAATTTATTTTCCTTTAGTCCTAGGTTTTTCCTACACTTTATTAAGCTTGCTTCAGATAATAAGGTGAGTTTATGACTAGGAGATATGTGTGTGGTGTCCCCTTCCTTAAAGGGTGGAACACTTTCCACTTTTGGTGGCATCCTCCACTTTTGGTGGTCTATCTCCACTTTTTTGTAGTTGATTTCTATTGGTTGGATTTGCCACCTACCTCCTCTCCTAAGTTCTATATAAATTCACTACCTAGCTTGTATTTGCATCTTCTTGCAATCTTTTGGCATAGATCTTTTGCATGCATTTTTGCATTGTATCTTTTTAGTTTGAAGCTCTTAATGCAATATTGTCACATTGACATTGCATAATCTCTCGGAGTCCTGGTTTGCATTCTTATGTTTTTCCAGTTTATGTAACTTTGGTTTTGTCTTAAAAAGTTCCTTGGGTTATTCAATGTATTTCAGATTTCTAACAATCCAAGTCTTCTCAGAACTTGTTTATAAATGAAGTTTGTTGTATAATTGTAGCATGATTGTCGCACAACTCCTTTGTTTGAATTTAATTTTTCTGAATACAGTGTTGCCATGGAGATGTATACACATATTGCATGTAATTTAGGATGCTTAAGTGTACCTATGAAGTATCATTTCATGTTTCAAATAATTCCGTTTTTACATTGGATATAAGAGCATATTCAATATTTCTTTGATGGATTTTTTGTTCTTGGCAAGATTCATGTATCTAAATTTACTCTTTGGCATTCCAATATGGAGCCATTACTTTCTGTGAAGTTGGACTAGGGTCTTTTTCGTGAGCCTCTAAGAATTGCCCAAACATCTTACCATTTCAAATTTATAAGAATATTTTGGTCAGCTCCCATTTTGTTCAAGTTATCAATTGAAGTTGCCTTGCTTTTTCTCTAGTTTCCTTCTTGCTTCTTAGTGTATCTTGGTTTGGAGAAAATTGGCAAGTAAATACTTGTTCTCCTATCACTTATGTAGGGTGAAAATTTTGACTAGATTGGCATATTTAAATTCATGTCATTCCTACAACATGCCTCCCCAAAAGTTTTAGGACAATTAATAAATTGCAATTAATCATTTCTAAGAACTCATAGATAACCTAAAAACATATCATTGCAATAGGATTATCTATTGGTTCATCCTTCTATTGTTTAAATGTTGGTAGTAGTCATCTTAAGTCATGGAGGTATATGTATACAAATGGTGACACCATTGCAAATTAAAATACATAGTAAAATAATAATGGTACAGCTATATAATTTATAAATATAGTCACCATATTTATATAGTTCCGTTGTGCCCCAATTCTGTCTGTGTGCTTCCATTTTGAGACTCCATGGAACACAAGAAATTTGATTAGTCAATATTTTATTGCGACATACAATGGGGACATTCAATATTTTGAGTCTCTGCTTTTGTAGAATGGATAATATTAGAGTCAGAGGGAGGGCAGGTTTCAAAAGATAAATCTAGATCCAACCGCATTTTTACTTTTGAAGGTCACATGAAGGAGGCTTGACAATCATCTTAGTTTTTTTGGTTCTATAAACATTTTGTGACGCTTGTTTTACACATTATGTGATATTGGCATCTTAGAGTGCTTTATGAGTACTATCATGAGGTTCTTTGGCTGTTTTCAGATTGCCCATGGCTATTTTAGATGTAAGGTTCTATATGTATTTTGTTAGTGCATTGGTACTCAAGATTTGTGCCAATATTTTGATCCAAAAACTTGTGTTTAAACCAGAAATTCTAATTGGGCTCACATGCTAAGTTGCTTGAAACACCAAACACCGCCCCCCTTTCCTCCATTTTGGTCCTAAAAATCTTTGGGTGGAGGTCTTGTTTTGTTGTAAACAAGGTGGAATTAAGCTGCAATATTAACTTATGCATGTGAATTCAATTCTGAAAATAAGATTACCAAATTAGATTATATGTATGTGATTGCATATTTATCACAATAAAAAAATCAGCAAACAAATGACACCAGATTTACATGGAGAGACCCTTTTGGAAAAAACTCCACATGAGAAAAGAGGGCAAGGATATTATTTGTCTTCACAAGCACCACAATGCACTTCCTTGCTGATCTCCCACAACTCGGATGGTTCCATGCACTTGCAAATAACACATGATCAAAGCTACCATCTCATGGCTCCAATTTATGGAACTTATGTGAGGCAAAACCGCAATGGTAAAGTGAAACAAGAGGTGCCAAAACCACTTGCAAAAACCCACACTCCTTCCTTGGAAGACCAAGAGTTGTGATAATAAATTAATTAATGTGTACAAGGCTTCAAAATGGGCACCTATCCCATAGCCCCTCCATCTTCTGCCATTCATGATGCTCTGGTGATTGTTTAGCTTCTAGATGGCACACTCATGGACACCTGTTTCCCTCCAAACATGGGTGCCCCATACAAAACCTTTCACATTCCCAATGTGGATGCCTAAGATGGATATTTTGTCCTCTAGTAATGTGTAACCTCCACCAACATTAAATTTCCTTGTGAAAATATAATTACAATCTCACATGTCCCTTAGGACACTTTCCAAGAAACATGGAGACCGAAAAATGACATAGGTTTGCAAGATTAATGTCACCTAACCTAACATTCTCCCACTCGACATTATACATTGTAGTTACATCCAAGAGTTATAAATAATTAAATCAAGTACAGTGATCAAGGCCCATAGCCTTGTTGCACCAAGAGAACTTATTTGTGGTCATTGGCTTTGTAAGAGAATCTACAACATTATCCAAAGTGGCAACCTTATCAATCAAGACCTTACCATTCTCAACCATTTCTCTCACGAAGTGATACTGAACATCAACATGCTTAGTATTAGCATGATACATAGGATTTTTGGCCAAACAAATAGCATTCTGACTGTCACATTCAATCCTCAATGTCTTGCATTCAAAACCAATGCCATTACCAAGTCTTTGTAACCATACTGCCTCCTTAGAGGCATGTGTAGCAGCCATATACTTTGCTTCACTGGTGGATAACACAACTTTCTCGTACTCATCCAACTCATTGCACCTCCAAACAAAGTAAATACATAGCTGCTAATGGACCTTTGATTATCCAATCCACCGACCCAATTTGCATCAACAAACCCTTCTATGTCCAATGAATTGACCACATCATCAGTATCATGATAAACCAAACAGTAATCAAAAGTACCACACAAATATTTGAACACCCTCTTAACAAAAGTCCAATGCTCTTTACCAAGGTTAGACATAAACTTGCTTAGAACTCCCATTGCTTGGGCTATATTTGGAAACCAAACAGTAATCAGAAGTACCACACAAATATTTGAACACCCTCTTAACAAAAGTCCAATGCTCTTTACCAAGGTTAGACATAAACTTGCTTAGAACTCCCATTGCTTGGGCTATATTTGGTCTAGTGCAAACCATTGCATACATTAAACTACCAAGGGCACTAGCATAAGAAACCTTAGACATATCCTCAAAAACATCATCAAAATTAGGACACATATCCAAGCTCAACTTAGTACCAGCTAGAAATGGAATATTAATTGGCTTACAATTATGCATGTTAAACCTTCGTAGAATTGTATCAACATACTTGCTCTAACTTAACCAAAGCTTTCTGTGATCTTGATCTTTGTTGATATCCATCCCAAGAATGTATTTTGCAGCCCCCAAGTCCTTCATATCAAATATGCCAAAAAGTTGTTTTTTGAGCTCCCTAATCATCACCTTGCTATTACCCATGAACAACATATCATCAACATACAAGACACTAATTAGAATTTGATCATCAATAAACTTTATGTAAACACAATGGTCCTCTTTGCTCCTAAGAAAACCCAACTTCAATACAAAAGTATCAAACTTCTAGTACCACATTTTGGGTGACTGTTTCAAACCATATAGTGATCTCTTCAACTTGCAAACCAATTGTTCTTTTCCTTTAACAACAAAACCGTCAGGTTGTATATAAATATCCTCCTCAAGATCCCCATGCAAGAAAGCAGTTTTAACATCCATTTGCTCTATCTCAAAATCGTAAGCAACAACAATCGATAATAGGAATTTAATAGAATTTAGCAACAAGTGATAAAATTTCACCGAAATCAACTCCCTCTCTCTGGGAGAAGCCCTTAGCCACTAATCGGGCCTTGTACCACTCTAACCGACCGTCTGCACCATTTTTTTTTAAATACCCACTTGCAACCAATGAGCTTCCTTCGTTTGAGCAAACTAACATGATCCCAGGTGTCACAACTATCCAAAGCCATCATCTTCTCTTGCATGGCCTGCAACCAAGACTCACTTTCTTCCGAAGAGAAAGCCTCCTTGAAAGATTTAGGTTCATTGTCAGTACTCAACAAAACAAATACACAACAGTAATTTGATGGGCTATACTAGTCAATTGGATTTCGTTGCCTTGTGGACCTCCTCAAGGTAGAAGTAATAGGCTTTACCTGTTCTTTTGTGTGCTCATCTTACACATCCTCTAAATCATTTGAACCCTCTTCTTCTCCATCCTCGGATCCATCTAATTGTTCTTCCACATGTGCATCTTCTTGCTTCTCAATCTTTCTTGAAATGCATTGTCTTTGTCTTATCTTTCTCCTTTGGTTGTTCTTCTCTTGAGTAAGTGCCAAATTCCCTTAAAATCACATCTTTAGACAAGATTATTTTATGGGTTAGAGCTAAGTTACCGGATTCGCTCAGGAAGGCCCCGGGTTCGATTCGGGTTCGATCCGGGTCCGGTTCGAAGAAATTCGCCTTGGGTCCGTATTTTGGACTGTGGGTTTGGCCAGGGTCCGGACCCATGATTGTGGGTCCGGACAGGGTTCGAAAATTTCAAACCCGGTTCGAACCCGGGTTCTATTCTGCGCCCAGGCGCGTTTTTTCAAGTTTTTTTTCATTTTTTAAAGACTTTTTTGACTTGTTTTTGACTTTTAGGGACTTTTTTATTATTTCTAACCCTAATACTTGCCTCAAAAACATGAAATAGGTAAAGTGAAACTCATTTACCAATTTGTGAATGAGAAAAAAGGATTTTTTGCCTCCATTGCTGAACTTTCTCTTTTGCTTGCACAAGCTGGAATAGACTTGAAGGCTGATCGTAGATTGTTCAAAGTTGATTGTTGTGCTATTCCTAAGCACTTGCAAGTGTCTATTCGTTGCTAAGAAGATCGTAGAGCAAGATTTCTTCAAAAGAGGTAGGTTTTTTGATTATTTTTTTTACATTTTTTTTCACAAGTGAACTTCAACTCTTTTGTTTTGCTTTTTAATTATTGTTTTGTTTTACTTTTCATTCTTCTAAATGTCTATAACACATGTTCAATTTTTTCATTTTTTTGAAATTAATTAAGTCTTTTAGTTTCAAATTCAATGAATCAATACCAAAATTTCAATATGTTGTGCCTTAGGTATTCACTATTCCGTATTACAATGGCAACCGGTACCTCCTCAGGCTCAATCCAATCTCGTTTCAAAATAAACCCAGCCTCTCCCCTTTGGAAATATGTAGAAATGGTTCAGCAACTTCCAGGTGGTGGAGGATATGTTTGGATTTGTAGTCATTGCAATGTTCAATATTCGAGCTCATACAGTCGAGTAAAAGGGCACTTGTGCGGGATCCCTGAAATAGGCATCAAAAATTGTCCAGGTGAAAACAACGCAGGCATTCCAGAACATATAGTGTTGAAATATATTGCTGAGCAAGAAAAGGCAGACCAAAAAACAACCGGTGGTAAAACAAGCCATCCTTTGAAGAAAGGATCTCGAACCATGAAACCCCCTACACCACCTTCTTATTTTCCACCTACAGAAAGCCATCCATTTATGGACATCCCTCAAGAGCAAACCATGCCCTCTTCAAATAAAAGATCTAAGGGACCGTTGGAAGCTTCATTTCAGAATGAGGCAAGAGAGATTGCTGATCAAGACATAGCAAGATGTGTTATGCCAATGGATTGGCATTCAATGTTGTTCGTTCACCATATTGGCAAAAAATGGTGAAATCTATTAATGAGGCTCCAAAGGGGTATAAGGGCCCAGGTTTTGAGAAGGTGCGTTGCACCTTATTGGAGAAAGAGGTGAAACATGTAGCAGACTCTTTGAAGCCCATAAGGGATTCGTGGATCGAAACAGGGGTGACCATAGTTTCTGATGGATGGAAAGATGCAAGAAATCGCCCATTGATCAATGTTATTGCTGTGTCCCCTAAAGGGGCAATGTTTTTGAGAGCAGTGGATTGTGAAGGACAGGTGAAAGATGGTCCATTTATTGCTGACATCCTTTGCCAAGCTATTGAAGAAGTGGGCCATCAAAATGTTGTGCAAGTTGTAACCGACAATGCCAAAAATTGTAGGGCTGCTGGGTTATTGGTTGAGGAGAAGTATCCACACATTTTTTGGACACCTTGTGCTGTCCACTCCCTCAATCTAATGCTACAAAAAATTGGATCCAAAATTGAATGGATCAAACAGGTGTATGCCGAGGGCGAAGACATCCAAATGTTTGTCACCAACCACCATATGACGCAAGGAATATTTAGACAATTCTCTAAATTGGAGTTGTTGAAGGTAAGTTAATTCTCAATATTTTTAAATTTTTGAATTTTCTTTTAATTTTAATTTTTAAATTTTGATTTTGTATATTTAAATTATATTTTAATTTTAATTTTGATTTTCAAACAGGTTGCCGAGACCCGTTTTGCCTCCAACACAATTGTGTTGAGACGACTTATAAAGGTTCGTGAGGCACTATGTGCCATGGTAATCAGCCCTAATTGGGTTGTATGGAGGCAATCTAGCAATGAAAGGGCAAATAGGATCAAGCAAAGGATCCTAGATGATGGTTGGTGGGATCGTGTTGAGTATCTCGTCAGTTTCACCGAGCCCATACTGAGCATGATCCGTTACACTGACTTGGATAGACCTTGTTTGGGCGAAGTATATGATGGTATCGACTCAATGATTGAGAAGATGAGATCCATCATCAATGCAAAAGAGGAAGATCCTGAAGAAAAATTCTTCAAAGAGCTACAGGAAATCATGGTTGATAGATGGAACAAAATGACCACTCCCTTGCATCTTCTCGCTTTTGCATTGAGTCCCAAATATTATAGCCCTGAGATACTTTCTACTTCATCAAGAGTTGCTCCATATAGGGATGGTGAAGTGGCCCAAGGGTACAAGGCAGCAATTCGTAGAATCTTCAGTGATCGTGACCAACGTGATCGAGTGAGGGCTGAGTTTATGGCTTTTGCATGCTCTGGGAGTGTTGATTAGAATATGGATGCTCTTTGAGACAAGTGTAGGGTGGCTGCTCATAGTTGGTGGTACTTCCATGGGCAAGAATACATGCACCTCCAACCTATTGCAATAAAAGTTTTATCCCAAGTAAGTTTTATAATTTATATTTGTAATTTTAATTTTAATTAATAATTTTGTTTAGTTAATTTTTGTAACTCTTAACTATTTATTAATTTAATTTGGTCTTAATAGGTTGCTAGTTCATCCTCTTCTGAGAGGAATTGGAGCACATACTCCTTCATCCACTCAATAAAACGCAATAGGCTACATTCAAAAAAGGCTGAGGACTTGGTGTATGTGCATTCAAACTTGCGCCTCCTTACACACAAACATAGTTCCTACAAAGAAGGAGACACAAGGAGGTGGGATATTGAGCCAGAGCAGCTTGACTTGGATGCTTCCACAAGTCACTTAGCTGCACTTGATATTGATGATGACTATCAGCCTGAAGCAACTACTGAGCATGAGAGTGGTAGTGTCAGTGCTAGTGTCGGTGCTAGTGGCAGTGCTTGTGCGAGTGCCACTAATGCTCTTTGTGGTTCTACACAAAATGTAGCATCTAATGTTGCTAATGATGCTGCTTTTTTTGATGACCCATATGATTCAAATTGACATTGTAAACACTTGACATTTTTATGTTTGAAGTTTGAACTTTAATTTATAATTCTATATCATGACATTTGACTTTTGAGTATAAAGTGGTGGTGTATTTTTGCTATGTTATTTGACTATTAATATGGTGGTGTATTCTGAACTTAAATACTGCTGCAAATATGTATATATTTCTGATTTTTATATGTTTTTGTATTACCGAACCCAAAACGAACCCAAACCCAAATTTTTTTTTTTTCCGAACTGGGGAACTGGGTTCTTGAACCCGAACCCGAACCCAAAACCGAACCGGTAACTTAGGGTTAGAGGATTCCAATACTTATAACCTTTTACATTCTCGCTGTAACCAACAAAGATGCATTTATGTGCTTTTGGATCCAATTTAGATCGCTTCTCTTGAGGCACGTGAACAAAAGCCTCACAACCAAAGACCCTTAAGTGTGAAATAGAAGGATTTTTACCTATCCACACTTCATAAGGAGTTTTATCAACAAGAGCTGAACAAGAAGATCTATTAATTAAATGACAAGCAATACCAATTGCTTCTGCCCAATTTTTTTATCAAGCTCAACACTACTCAACATACTCGTAGCTCTTTCCATTAAGGTTCGGTTCATTCTTTCTACTACCACATTTTGTTGGGGAGTATAAGGAGTTGTCTTTTGCCAAACAATACTTGCATGCTTACAAAACTCATCAAATTTGGAACAATATTCATCCCCATTGTCATACCTCAACACTTCTATCTTATAATTTGTTTGCTTTTCAACTATGTAATGTCCCCTTTTTTGGGAAAACCCTAAATCTACCCTAATTTATCAATTTCAAGTCATCACCTTGGTTTGGGAATGTTTATAGTGCGAGTGGGCACCTGCAAAACAAAGTTAGAGAATATTTACGAGATAATATTAATTGGAACACATATAAGGAAAACAAAGAGAACATGGTTAGGGATACAACTACACGTTTAGACCTGCAAATATGTTAGTAGACATAAATAAAGACAACATCATTTTAGAAGTATACTGAATTTTCTTTAGATTTTCTAATTCATTCTTCCTTGAACATAATGGTCTAATAGGGTGCCCCAGGAACCCTCTACCCTAGGCCCAAGTGCAATACACCCCTCTTGGCCCCATGTGGCCTCTTGCCATCCATATGGGGTGGTGTGCCTAGTGAGGCGTCCTATCACCGTTTTCCTGTATCAGAACCATTATTGCTTAATCTTGTTGGGAGATTGAGGGTGCAACTACAACAGGGTGTCCTGAATAGTCATTCCCTCTAAGCCCAAGAGCCGTACACCCCTCTTGGCCCCATGTGGCCCTTGCCATCCATATGGGGTGGTGTACTTAGAGGGTGACCCCAACGCTGTTTCCCCTCCTCGTAGGCCCACAATTCCCTCAAATGCTTCAAACGATATAAATTATATTGGAGATATAATTTCATATGATCAAAACATTATAAATGCCTTATCTATTTAAGCTATCCATAACTACCAATATCCATAATGCATTGTGGAAGCTCTAATCATAATAGGACTTGGATGAGACACATGATAAGTTCGCCCGAAGCTATCCATCTAAGCCCAAGGGCACGAGCGTCCGACCAAGACAACCCACCCCTTGGCCCCAAGCGGTAGGAACGTCCGAACCAAGACAATTCCACCCTTGGAGTGGTGTACTTAGTGGGTATAGTTGTACTTGCTTTTCCTATCCATGCTTTCTTATCCATCCTTTGTATGATCAAGACTCCTTGAATCCATCCTAACAATTATAGTTTGGCTTGATAGGGAAACCTTGAAAGGGGTGCTTGTAACTACTCAACCCATCTAAGTCCAAGAGCACGAGTGTTCGACCAAGACAACCCACCCCTTGGCCCCAAGTGGAGTGGCAAGAACGTTTGAACCAAGACAATTCCACCCTCGGAGTGGCGTACTTAGCATGGGAGGCCCGTAAACAACATCCTTCTAACTTGCTCCCTTCAACCTTACATTTGGTTGATTATAAATATATATATATACAATCTGTTCGTTTACATAAAAGAATCATAATTGCTTATAAGGCTCAATAATTGCTGCAAGCATCATTATTAGACAATCGTAAATAATTCATATTTATATATATTAATGTTCGTTATCCACATGCCTAATGTACTTATCAAATATCCTTATTTAGATATTTATCAACCATCAATTATATATTCATGAATCCTAATATATTTAAATATATTCGTCAATCATAATATATATCTAAATATGTTTATAAAGCTTCAACTGTATTTAAATTACTGATATATATTGACCTTCATTAATAACTAAATTCATAACTGTATTTAATAATTCTTATTTCCTATATAAATAGTTAATAACACTTACCTCAGCCTGCTGCTCTTTGTTTATGATCAGATTTCAGAGAATATAATTACCTGACAGAATATATTCTCTCTTTCCTTATTTGATGCCTTTTTTTATTAAAATAATGTTTATTATTTATTTATTAATGCTCAATATTGTATCAGAGCCAACTTGCTCAAAATTGAATTTTTAATTCATAAAAATCTTTTTAAGATTTTTTTTTCAGTTCTTGAATTAAAAATTTAATAAAATCTTCTGTGAAAATTTTCAAAGATTTTCTGTGAGCAAAATTTCGAAATTTTTTTTTGGAATTTTCGTGGCTATTCAAGAAATATTCGTGGGTTTTTGAATTATGAAAATCGCGGGTTTTTGAAGATTTCTAGAAATTGTGGGGCCTCTTCTGAAATTTTTTTTCTTCTAAGGGCCGCATGCATTTGTGGTCGTGATTCTACAAACAGATCTCTGGCCGTGTTTTTTCTGAAGAAGGTTGTTCTTTTTTGTGTCCGCGTGGTCTTCTGAGAAACGTGTTTTTTGGTCGATTTTTCAGTGCACGACCCGGGTGTCTCCTCGTTTTTTCTCAGGTGCACGACTTCTATTCTCTAAACGCGACGTCTTCTATTCTCTGTGCTCGACGCGCGATTTTCAGTGTGTTTTGGATGCGTTTCATTGTGAAGAGGATTCTTTTTGTGTCTCTGCTTACACGCATTCTTCCTAGCCGCGATTTGAAGACGTGTTTTTTGGCCTTTTTTTTAGACGCGATTTTAATCTCTAAATCAGTATTCTTTGGCCACGTTTCTTCGTCTTTTGTGACGTTTTTTTCTGATTCGTGGTCGCCCAGACATCTGCAATATTTTTGCCACGATTTTGTGTGGATTCGAGCTGGTTTCTGCAACTTTTTGGAGTTCTCATGGCTGCCTAAGGTTCCAGAATTTTCATCTAGGGTTTTGAACCCTCAGATCAAGTCGAAATTTTTTTCTGATTGCAGATTCGTGGTGGGTTTTTCGAGAGCTCAACTGGGTTGGTCTCCGAATTTTCTGGGTGCATCGTTTTCCGTGCCTCGAATTTTGTGCCATCCGTACATTGTACTTTCTGCAGTATGTACCTGAATCTGCCTTTGTTTTTCTGCATTGGAATTTGTGCCTCAAGTTTTGTGCATCGGCCTCTTCTCAGTTCCTTGTTTTTCGTGCCTCGAAAAGCGTGAAGATGGCCAGTTTAAGTAATTTAATGCTGGAGGGCAGTCAGAGATTTAATGGCAAAAATTACAACACCTGGAAGCAGCGGATGTTGACAATTTTTGAATACCGTTGTCTTGATCAGATGATCCTCGGCAAAGCTACTCGTCCCGAAACGGCGGGTAAGGATCAGGAGAAGTTTGATGAGTAGAATCGTGAAGCCGTCATGCTTATTAAGCTTTCGGTTACTGATGATCAGCTGCCTCAGATTCCACTTGGAAAATCAGCTAAGGAGATTTGGGATCACTTGAAGGGTTTGCATGAAACTTCCGACAAAAGCCGTGCGTTTTTCTTGAAGAATATGCTGTTTTCTATCATGATGGATGAGAAGACAACTCTGCAAGCGCACCTGAATAAAATCCAGGAGATCAGAGATCAGAAGTTTAAGGCCTTGGTTGAAAAAGAGTCTAGTTCTTGTATCATAACTCTTAGGTCGGATAATGGGGGGGGAATTATGTTCTAGTGCATTCTCCAACTTCTGTGATACTCATGGGATAAAACGTCAGTTGACCACACCCTACACTCCTCAGCAAAACGGTGTTGTAGAGTGACGCAATCGTACGATTGTTGAGATGGCTCGCTCCATGTTGCAACACAGGAGTGTTCCTACCAAGTTTTGGGTAGAAGCAGTCAATACTTCAGTCTATCTCCTTAATAGGTTACCCACTCATGCTGTTAAGGGGAAGACTCCTAAGGAAGTTTGGTCTGGTCGCAAACCTAGGATCAGTCATTTGAAAGTTTTCGGCTCTCATGTATGTTTGGATTCCAGAGGCCAAGCGCACTAAGCTGGACTCCAAGAGCCAAAAACTCATGTTCATAGGGTACAGTGACAACCACAAGGCATATAGGCTGATTGATATAGACACTGATCGTCTTATCTTCAGTCGAGATGTTGTCTTTGATGAGGAACGAGGTCCATTTCACTCTTCTTCACCTGTTCAACATTCTGAGGATTAGCCTCTACAGGCTCCTGATGTGGGCGTCCGACTTCCGTTAGGTTCACCTGATGGGAGGGATGACGAAGACCTAGTCTTTGATGATGCTCAACCTGAGTTTCCTCCAGATGATAATCTCCCTGCTGAACCTGTTCCCGATCCACAACCAGATCCAGCTTCTCCTGTTACATCTGATGTTGGCACTTCTACTCTCCGGCCGAAATGGTGGGCTAAGACTATCAGTGATCTTCGTGTTGATGAGCTCATCGAGGGTATATCATCCAGAAACAAGAGCAAACAGCAGTCTACAGTGAATTTTGCTCTCATGGCCAACATTCACAGTGTTTATGAGCCTTAGACATATTCAGAGGCAAAAGGGATACTTGAGTGGGAAAAGGCGATGGAATCAGAATACCAGAGTCTTTAGAAGAATCACACTTGGACCCTTTCTGATCTTCCTCCAGGGAAGAAGCCCATTAGCTGCAAATGGGTGTACAAGGTGAAGTACAAAGCTGACGGAACCCTTGACAAGTACAAAGCTCGTCTGGTTGCACGGGGGTTCTCACAGAAAGAAGGCATTGACTACGAGGAGACCTATGCTCCTACAGCCAAAATGAGTACCATACAGCTTGTCCTTGCCTTAGCAGCCCAGTTTGGTTGGAAGGTCCATCAAATGGATGTGAAGAGTGCTTTCCTCAACGGTGAGTTGAAGGAGGAAGTATACATGATGCAGCCTCCAGGTTTCAAAGTTGCTGGTCAAGAACATAAGGTGTGCAGATTGGTCAAAGCACTCTATGGCCTAAAATAGGCTCCTCGGGCTTGGTACATAAAAATTGACACGTACCTCACAGATCATGGCTTTCAGAGGAGTCCATCTGACTCGAACCTGTATGTTAAGAATACTGGTAATGAGATTCTACTTGTTGTTGTCTATGTGGATGACTTGATCATTACTGGCAGTTCGACACATTTGATCACTGAGATCAAACAAGACTTGTGCAAAACTTTTGACATGACAGACTTGGGCCTCCTGCATTATTGTTTAGGTGTTGAGGTTTGGCAGACAGAGAGCAGCATTTTCATCTCCCAGTCCAAGTATGCTCGAAGTCTTCTGGATAAGTTCCGAATGCAAGATTGCAAACTTGCCTCTACACCCATGGAAAAAGGGCTTAAGTTGTCAGCTAAGTCCGATTCACTTGTGGTAGATGAGACATTGTTCAGGCAACTAGTAGGCAGCCTCATCTATCTTGCTGCTACTAGACTTGACTTGAGTTTTGCAGTGAGCTACATATCACGCTTCATGACAGCCCCCAAGGCTGATCATTGGGTAGCAGTGAAGCGTATGCTGCATTATGTGAAGGGCACTACTGATTTTGGACTCTTGTACACTCGGAGTCACGATCCTAAACTCAGTGGGTTCACAAATTCAGATTGGGCAGGTTTAGTTGATGACAGGAAATCAACATCTGGGTATGTGTTCAATTTGGGATCCGGTGCTGTCACATGGACTAGTAAGAAGCAGCAAGCAGTGGCTCTCTCCTCGACAGAAGTAGAGTATCGGGGAGCAATAAAAGCAGCATGTGAGGCAGTTTGGCTTCGCCGGATGCTTGCAGATATGCAAATATCTCAAGCAGGTCCAACTCCCTTGTTCTGTGATAATCAGGGAGTTCTCAAACTTGCTAAGAATCCGGTCTTCCATGAGCGAACCAAGCATGTGGAAACTCATTGTCATTTCATTCGGAAGCTGGTTGAAGACGGATCAGTTCAATTGCTGTATGTTCCAACAGAGGACCAGACAGCAGACATTCTCACCAAGTCGCTCAGTACAGATAAGTTTGAAAAATTCAGGGGGCATCTTGGTGTAGTAGATAGATTGAGCATTAAGGGAGGGTATTAAAATAATGTTTATTATTTATTTATTAATGCTCAATATTGTAAAATATTGTAAAATATCCTGATAAGATCGTCTTTGTTGTCCGAGATCTTATCTAAAGTTTCTTTTAGAAACTTCCTGCTTTTCCTGAAGATAAGATCGTCTCCGATCTTATCCTTTCGGCTTTTTGTAAATCCTATATAGTATTTATTGAGCACATTGCTCCTGTTAATATCATCGAATGTTTTACCAATTACCTGTGTAATATCTTTCTTATTTTCCTTCATTCCATGCTGTAGACTTCCTATTCCATCTCCCTCCCCTACCCCTTCACCTCCCCTTTTAACCTCTACTATGCTCTTTTATATGCCTCATCCAATGCCCAAGGGAGGCATCTATTCAAAGAGCCACGATTCCTCATAAGTCAGCTTTATTTATTTTAATAAATTAATGTCCTCCTTAACATACTATCGCTGCATATGGTTTGGTTAGGAATCGTTGCCTTAATGGTATTTCTAATGATTATTTACCATATAGTAACAATCAGATAATAATTACATGATTTATTCTATTTGCTCGCGGGTTTGGTAGTTTCTTGTTCCCGGTTCATAGTTCCAGTCAAAAGCGTTTACCCCTAATAATATGGGTGCATTGCACCTTATGATACAAAAAAAAAAAATTGTAATATTATAGTATAATGATTATGAATATAATATTGATAATAATAATAAATTATTAATATGTGTATTTACATTTTTAATATGTATTTTTGTCATTTATTTATTTTATATATTTATTGGTATTTCAATGTTTAGTTATTTTTATATTTTGGTGTTCTATTTTGGGGACATGACAAACTAAGGCATTCAATTCCATAAACTTAATGAAAACTTCAAATTTTGAATGCATAAAATAAATCAAAGTGTATCTTAAGACATCATCAACGAAAGAGACTTAATACCGAGATTTACCCAAAAAGTCAACATCCATTGGTCCGCATACATCTAAATGAATGATTTCTAATAATCTCTTTGCCTTATTAGTTCCACTAGAATGATGATCTATTTTGTTTTCCAAACACACGATGTTCACAAAACTCATTTTTACCAACAAAATAATCAGAAATACCTTCAACCAAGTTTTTGTTTAGAATAGTCATGTCTTTTTCACCTATGTGACCCAATCTATGGTGCCACCACATACATGCATTTTTAGTGTTAGTTACATTGGCAAAGTTACTTAAAGTAGAGGCGTTTAGCCTAAACAAAGTCTCTATCTGAGATCCTTTAGCTATCACCAAACTCCCTCTTACCAACCTACAACCAAACTTATCGAATGTGACATGCTTTCCATAATCATTCAACTTGGACAATGCAAGTAAATTTCTTGCAAGCCTTGGAATATGCAAAGCATTATTAAGAGTTTTAATCCTTCCATCACTGAAACACGACTTTAACTTTCCCTTACCAACAATCCTTTTTGTGCTGTTATCACCAAGGAAAAGTTCTCCCCTCATATTCTTTGTAATTAGTAAACCACTCCTTGTGAAGAGTCATGTGGTAGGAACAACCCGAATTGATAAGCCAAGCACCATCACTAATAGTGTTAGTTGAAATAACCAAAGCATCAAAATCATCATCGAACGACTTTTTCGTGGAGGAATCAAAATTATTTTTCTTATTCCTACATTCCTTCTTCACATGCCCTCTTTTACTACAATTCCAATACTTTGCTCTTTCTGGGGATTTTAGAACGTCCTTTAGACTTATTCCTATTATTATCCCCGTTAGGCCCTTTATCTTTGGACCTACTCCGCACATCCAAGGCATCTTGGGAGCCAACATTCATGGGCTTTCTCCTCATCTCCTCTAAAAAAAGTATGGAGATTATGGAGTCCATCTTTGGTTATGTTGAAGAGCACAAAGATATACTGAAGAGGGGGGTGGGGTGGGTGAATCAGTATATCAACAAACTTTTACCCTCTTAACTTTATCAACTTTTAAACTTCAACACAATATCAACTATGCAATAAGACACAATATGATCAAGTTGACACCAACAGTTGTATTTTACGTGCTTATAAGAAATTACAAAGATTGTAGACACCAACCTACTTGAATCATCAATTTTGTGGTTTAGTAGGCACCAACCTACAAGGAGCACCAACCCCTTAAACTGATTTAGTAGGCACCAACCTACAGGGAGCACCAACCCCTAATGTTCGTAGGCACCAATCTATTGGAGGCACCAACCCCCACTTGCCAAGCACCAACTTAGCAAAAATAATTACTTAAAGAAAAATGCTCCACCTTCAATGTTGCTTCTTCAATGGATGATGGACAATACAACCACTCTTCCTCTTGATTTTATCTCTCTTGAATGATGTTCACATAAATCAGCATATGATGAATTCACTATACAAATCTGCCTCTTATATTCTCCTCATACAAATTTGCTTCTCATAAACTCTTCTTATAAATCTGCCTTCAACCTTTCTTTGATGATCTTCCTTTTATCTTCTCATTTGCATATTTGCAAGTGTTAGTATGATATAAACTTTTATTCTTTACACACACTACACACTAACTTTCTCTTACAAATCTGATCACT
Organism: Sequoia sempervirens; assembly: GCA_007258455.2. Taxonomy (NCBI): domain Eukaryota; kingdom Viridiplantae; phylum Streptophyta; class Pinopsida; order Cupressales; family Cupressaceae; genus Sequoia; species Sequoia sempervirens. The sequence goes on along the minus strand of VDFB02273091.1, from coordinate 151,949 downwards.
ATTTCTGATTTTGTATGATGTTAGTCTTTTCTTTTCAAATCAGGTTCACACACAATATCCTTCTTTCACAAATATGATCCAAACCATGCATACTTCTCTTTCATCAATCGGATTCAACCTCTATCAATATCTTCCTTCAAACTTGGTCATTATGTATATCAATTTTCTTTATAAATCTGCTCAGATCTTTTTCATTCTATCTCACATACTTTCTTCTAGAATAGATCAGCATTGCTCTTCATTTTCTTTATATCTGCTCTTTTTCTCAGAAATTATTCGTTACATTCTTTCTTTGTCCCACACCAATCAACACGCCACACTATAACCTTTATTCTTCACACACAAATGATATGCTACTCTTTCACTTGCTTGAGTTCGAATGGTATAACTTTTATTTCCCCACTCAGACTAATTTTCTTCCTTTCTCAGTCAAAAATCATATTCAATAAAATCCATTCTTCATCGATAAATATTTCTTTTTATTACTCACTTCCTTTACATGCCACACTCCTTTTATATGCTCTCACGTCTCCATGTTAAGGGTGGTATCTTTTATTCACATCCTTTGAAGTGAATCGATGCTTTCTTTAATATATCGTTGCCTTTTGACTTATTTTATCTTTGACTTGTAGACGGCTTCCTTAATTTGTCTTAACCACAATTATAATCATTGCTATGCATTTCTACTATAATATGTATGCTTATAATTAGTGGTATCGACTAAAGATTATTCTTCATGTCCACCTTAGATCTTCCATGGAGATTTTGAAGTTGGAGTCTTTACCAATCTGATATGATAATCGACCACACTTCCTTGGTGTGTTTGTAGGTGTGTGAGCCACCAGTATCCTAGATATGAAGGTATAATAGCGGTTGCTCTGAATATAGATTCCACTTCAGCCAAAGAACTTACTCACCATTGCGTGGCTTGTAATATACATAATCAACGATGTCTTCTTCAACAATTCCACCATCTATGAGTTGGTGTGCTGGAAAGGAGGCCCGATAATATTAGTAACTTTGCTAGCGGCAAACCAAACCATTTAGACTTAGGTGAAATCACTTCACTCTAAATGATATCGGCTCTTCCAATTAAACTGACCCTGATATGTTATGTGAGTCTCTTTATTGCGAGTCAAGGCAGGTCTTTGTTGATTGCTGAAAAATCCATGTCAGGATGTCACGACATAATCACCACGTTTGGAACTTATACTTGTATAGTTGCGATACCTCCCTAGATGCGATTTCTTATTATGGTGATTCTTTATAAGTCTCGGCACTATTATCACATCCTCCTGTCCTGTTAGCGCATTCTTCTTATAAGCTTACAAGAATCCTTGTAATCAATAAAATTGTGCTATTACATACTTTGTTTATTTTTATCGCTGCCTTATTTAATTAATCATTGACTATTTTCAACATCTTTTCTCATATATGATGGTTTAGGCAAGCAAGCATCTCCTCAAAATGAGTAATCTGAATTTGACTTTCCCATGATGCCACGTGTTATTTTTATAGAGAAATAGTCATCAATATCGTCCTAAGTCTTCAACCATGATTGATACTATTGTACAAAACATATCTTCAGTCTTCCACAAATGGATCTATTTGCTGGTGTATATAACGATCTATTACATTCTTAATTTGACATCAATACTTTGCTCTTTTTGGGGGTTTTAGAACGTCCTTTAGACTTATTCCTGTTATTATCCCCGTAAGGCCCTTTATCTTTGGACCTAGCCCGCACATGCAAGGCATCTTGGGAGCCAACATTCATGGGCTTTCTCCTCATCTCTTCTAAAAGAAGTATGGAGATTATGGAGTCCATCTTTGGTTATGTGCTACCACTACTTATGGCAATAATTAGATTTTCCCAAGATTTAGGCAAAGAACAAAGAAACAAGATACATTATCTTCATCTTCTATTTTAACATTTATGGATGTAAGTTGACTTATAATCGGATTGAAAACATTTAAATGATTCGCAATAGATTCACCATCTTTCATTTTTAAAGAATATAAACGCCTTTTGAGATATAACTTGTTAGACAAACTTTTAGTTTGATATATATTGCCTATGCTTTTCCACAGTTTATATGCGGTGTTTTTGGTGGAGACATTCAAAAGGATAGAATCCGTAGGACACAACTGAATGGTTCCTCATACCTTCTTGTCTAACTTTTTCCAATCTTCATCAAACATTGCATCTGGTTTACTTTCTTGTGAAACCAACAACCACTAATTTCTCTCTTTTAGGAGATCCTCCATCTTTAATTTCCACATCTTGTAGTCCATTCCATTGAACTTTTCAATATCCCGACGAGAGGTAGAAGCCATGGCATACAATCTTCCTCACAAATTTGCAATATACCACAAAAACAAAAGCTCCCACTACAACCAAATGACCCTCCAACACTTAAGAGAAAGGCGTCCCCTTCTAAACAAAACCGTTAGCTCTTATACCAAATGTTGTAAACAAGGTGTAACTAAGCTGCAATATTAACTTATGTATGTGAATTCAAATCTGAAAATAAGATTACCAAATCAGATTGTATGTATTTGATTGCACATTCATCACAATAGAAAAATCAGCAAACAAATATGACACCAGATTTATGTGGAGAAACCCTTTCGGAAAAAACTCCACACGAGAAAAGAGTGAAAGTATATTATTTATCTTCACAAGAGAGATACACCACAATACACTTCCTTGCTGATCTCCTACAACTTGGATGGTTCCATACGCTTGCAAATAACACATGATCAAACTACCATCTCATGGCTCCAATTTATAGAACTTGTGGGAGGCAAAACTGCAATGGTAAACCAAAACAAGAGGTGCCAAAACCACTTGCAAAAACCCACGCCCCTTCCTTTGAAGACCAAGAGTCATGATAATAAATTAATTAATGTGCACAAGGCTTCAACATAGGCACCTAACCCATAACCCATCATCTTTTTCCATTCAGGATGCTCCGGTGATTGTTCAACTTCTAAATGGCACACCAAAGGACACTTGTTTCCCTCCAAACTTGAGCGCCCCACTCAAGACCTTTCACATTCCCAATGTGGACGCCTAGGATGGACAATTTGTCCTCTAGTGATGTATAACCTCCACCAACATTAAATTTCTTCTTGAAAATATAATACAGTAATGCCAATATTAGAAGAATTTCTCACGTGTCCCCTAGGACACTTTCCAAGAAACATGGAGACATAAAATGACATAGGTGTGCAATGTTAATGTCACCTAACCTAACATGTTTTGGATCCTCGTCTGGTTTGCATTTCGGAGAGATTGGCCCATTCCTATATGATTTGGAAATGCCAAGTTCCCTTTGTCTTCCGTATTGGAAGTTGGCTTAGTTTCTCGTATATTTTTTATGATGCATGTATTACCATATATTCCCTTGCGTTTCTGTATTGGAAGTTTTACATATGTTTTTTCATTATTTTTCATTATTTTTCATCCCAATATCTTTTGTACTTTGTAAATCAGATTGATGGTACTATTTATCTGTGAAATACTGAAATGGTTTTACTTTTAACTATAATAAACATGATATTTCCACAGGCTGTGTAGTGTGATTGAGAAATCTTATTTTGAAAAACAGTGCAAGTGTTTAGTGGTTTTAACTACTAAATAATCATGTGCATTTCCTAACTTGTTCTGATGGAAAATGGGCAGTTGTAAATATGACTATTGATAATATTTTGTTTTAAACTATTAAACAGTTCTGTGCTTTTACTAACATGATCTGGTGGCAATGAGTGGAGTAGGCTTTGGGCTTGTAGAGATTAGCAACAATGATTCTTTAACACATGATCATGGATGATTGGCTTTTAGTTTATCTTAATTATAACTGGAATATGTTTAATGGTGATGTGTTACCTTGGGATTTATTTTTGTATTCAAAGAGTTTCTTAAATATTTGTGGCAACTTCTTCATGTTCTTTACAGCAGAGAATCCCTTTTCCACTTTTGACTATGGTCTAATTTCTTGAAATTTATTATGTATGATTTGGAGAATTCACAGTTTTATGCATTGATGATAAGTCCAGATACAACTATCTTATTTGTTTCTCCTCTTCTGGGCATTTATAATTTTTTGCAGGTCCACAATCAGATCCATGAAGCTGGTTATTTTGTTGATGTTGACACATCTGACAGAAAGATCCAGAAAAAGGTAACAGTTCTTTTTCTTAGGACTATGCATTGCTGTCTTGTAAACTTCAAATTTTACTTTGCTCTTTTTTAAATAAAATATCAGTTTGTAAGTTTGCTGTTTGTTTTCCTTACTAGAATAGAATCTTCCAATATGATGATCCTTTATACATTTGGATGCCACATCTGTTTGCACCTAAAATGAATATTATTGGTTCTTCTTTGCAGTATTCTCCTCCCTGAGAACATCCTAAGCTTAAACTCGCATTTTTATGTTTCCAAGCTAGATATTTTGTCTGAATAAGGTACCATATATTAGTTTGTCTTGCAATGTTCATTGCAAGCTTTAAAACTTGGACTTGGCAAAATCTTGGCAGCCCAATTTTGTGATGTGGACCACAGACCCAGCAAAAAATGCAGAAAATTAAAAATCATATAATTTAATAAATTAACTTTAGATAGCATGCAAATTAATGTTCTCATTTGTGTCTTCGACACAAGGGAGATGATCTGTTCTGGGAACACAATCCTTTACCTACGAGATGCACACTCTATTTCATAGCTTGAGATTACTAGCAGATTTGTTCTTATATTAGTATCTTGCACAAGGTGATAAGAGGTGTCTACATTAGATGACCAATGCAAAGTTTTTAGAGGTCTGTGTATTGTAGTGTCTTCTGTATCTTCATTGCTTTATTTTTGACATTTTCTAGATTTGTTTCTTATTCTTTTGCTACCTTTATCTCTGGGTCTAGGTCGTGTTTCTGCAGCCACTCTTAATGTCCTGATTTGCATCTCCAATTAGTTGGCATGTACCTGCGCTGGGCACACGTTTCTGCCTGTAGATGTATACCCCTGTTTCATTGCTGGGGGTACTAGTAGATTTGTTGTTATATCAGTAACTTGCACAAGTTAATATGATTGCATGAGTTAACTGATGAAAAGTGCTTAGAGGTCTGTGTATCCCAGTCTCTTGCAGGTTTTCTATTAGTTATCAACCCTAGTGTTTGATAGCTGCTGGTTGGATGTGGCTTGTTTACTGAAGCGTGTTGTTGGAAGCTTGCTAGAAATTCATTTAATAGCAACAGTGTGGCATGGTGGGATACTTGGATTGAATTGCCAGTATTTCTTATTTAATTAATGTGGAAAAATGAATGATGCTTAACAGAGTTCCAAGTTAATTGGTTGTTTATTATTTTCTTCAGGTATATTATATCTTCTCCTTATCTTTCTTAATTGTTTATATGTCCATGCTTCGTGTTTTCTTGTAGTGGTGTGCTTCTGGAACTTATGCAAGTAAATAATTGTTTAAACTTGGCTTCTATCGATGTGGATTGTTTCATCCTATTTACTTTCAAAGACCGTAAATGATTAGTTTGTATGTTGCAGGTGCGGGAAGCTCAGTTAGCTCAGTACAATTATATCCTGGTTGTTGGTGAGGAGGAAGCAAACACTGGACAGGTTCTTTTTTCCTTTGTTTTCTCTTCCCCTTGGTTTACATTATTGAGATTAGCTTGAAATAATGTGGTTTTATTTATGTGGTTTTTTTTTCCAAAACTTTGAAAGCATAAAACTATGATGGTAGTTTGAAAAAATGCATGCAATCTGCCCGGGTCTACCTAGGGCTGCATGCATTTTGTGCCTTCTTGCATGGGTTGCCTGTGTTATGATGGTTTTGAGTCAGTCTAGAATTTAGTATCTCCTGGGTTGCATCAATGGTGTCTAATGGGTTCTAATCTGGGTTTGCTTTTACCCTAGGCCCTTGTCTGGTACATGTGGGTTCTTCAAGGTAATTTGTTTTTAAATAGTTATATTTGTCATGTTTTGTCACTTGCGTCTTGGCTGCCTAATTCATTGCTACACTTTGTTCTGCCTAAGGCCTTGCTTGCGATCAATTCCTTGGTGCCCTCTCAGTACTTTCTTAGGCCAAGTGTTTGGTGTTTTTCTGGGCATGCTTAAGGCCACATGCCTGATGTTTGTCTAGGCTTGCCTAGGGGCACCTTCCTGGTGTCTGCTTGGGCCCATCAATGAATCACATGCTTGGGCCCATCAATGAATCACATGCTTGATGTCATCCTTGACCACTTAGCCACCCTCAGGTTATGTGCCTTGGCTGGCCAAGGGCATCATACCTGGTGTGTGCCTTTTTCCTGATGGCAGCTCTATATGTTTTAAGTTTTAATTAAACTCTTATTAGGGTATAATTTGAAAGAAGGACCGTTATTATGGTTTAAAATTTAATTTATAAAAAAAATCTATTCAAAGTAAAACTTAAATAAATTTTATATGCTTAAAAAAATTGTCAATCTACCTATGCTCGATTTTTCAGCCAAGTGTAAACATGAGCCAAAAAGAGATAGGTGTGTATAAAAGAATATTAGGACCAATTTTTGAATAACTCAGGAAAAGATATATCAAATCTGGTGGGTTGTGATTACTTGATATTGTCTGGGAGATTTTTGTTTATTATACTGCTATGGTTAGAATCATGGTAGCATTCCATTTGCAATGTACATGGCAAACTGAGTGTAAATGGAATTCACTTAGGTTTAAAACAGAAAAAACATTGGAAAGCCTGCAAATTAAAGAATGCTAAAATACTAAATAAATACATACAAAAATTACAACTGTTATTTTTGTTGCCAAATATAGTGGGTAGAAGGAGAAACAAAGTTCAGATTTAAGAAGTAAATAAAGATTTAATGTTGCCAGTTATTCTCACATTCTCGATCAAGAATGGTACACATTACAACTTAAGTCCTGATTACAAAAAATGTTGCTTTTCCTTTTGGTGCAGCTCAAATCAATTTTTACATTTTGTTTTTAAAACCAAAGCAGGGGTCTGGGGGTGGCAGCCACCAGTGGAGTCAAGGGGTGCTACCTCTCATGGGGTCCAGGGGCATCACCACAGGGACCTTCATGACATATGCCATTTTTTTTTATATTTTATTGCTTTTAGTCTAAGTTATTGATCCTGGTACTGGTTTGGGTTTTGGTTTGGGGGTTTAGTTTGTGGATTTGGTCAAATTTGAAATTTCTTTTTGGGGTTGGGTTCGTTTTGGGTTCATCCATACAAAAACATATAAAAATAAAAAATATATATAGATTTGCAGAAGGAATTAATTTTAGAACACCACATAGCATCATATAATAAACAAGACCACCATAAAAGTTAAAACACTACAACTTCAATTAGTTAAATTTAATATTATGATATATATTCATTGTTCAAACTTCAATATTAAAAATAAATAAATAACGATGTCAACAATTAGCCATCAAACTTCAAAAATATCATCATTACCCTCAATATTAGATGGTGCACGTACCGGTATATTAGAAGAATCACAACTAGTGCTATTGGCACTTGTATGCTTGCTAGCTGGTTCGTCCTTAGCTTCAAGTGCAATAAGTTGTGAAGTAGAAGCATCTAGGTCAATATGCTTTGGCTTGATGTTCACTTATTCATGTCCCCTTCCTTGTGGTTAGTTTCTTTATGTGAAAGGAGGCACAAGTTGGAATGAATATCCACTGAGTCCTCTACCTTTCCTGAGTGTAGTCAATTGTGCTTTATAGAGCAGATAAAGAGTATGTGCTGCAATTCCTCTTAGGTGGAGAAGAACTCACAACCTATTAAGACAAAGTTAGAGTTATAAAATTTAAAATTTAAAATTTTCTTTAATTTTTTAATTTATAAAACTTGTGATAAAACATTGATCACGAGAGGTTATAGGTGTGAGAATACTTGGCCATGGAAGTGCCACTATTTGTGTACAGTAACCTTAAATTTTCCATGAAGAGCTTCAATACTTTGACCATTGGAGTGTACAAAGTCCATGAACACAATTTTGACTACGTCCCACAAATTAGGATTGGGGAAGAGTTTAGGAATTTACTGTCTTGTACCCTTTGTTGACTTCAAAAACTCTGCATTGGGCAACCCTCCTTGATGCATAAAAGATCTTAGTACTATAATATTTTGGACTCACTACGAAGGCAAGAAGATGTGGGAGGGTGGTCATTGTGTTCCATCTTTCTTCAATAATTTTGTGCATTGTTTGAAGAAAGTTTCTTTGGGATCTTACTCTTTCTTATTTATGATAGTCTTTATTTTTCAATCATTGAGTTGGTGCCATCATATACCTATCTCAAATAAAGCCTATCCATGTCAGAATAATGGATCATACTCAAAATGGGTTTAGTGAAACAAAGGAGATATTTGACACAATTCCACCAAATGTCATCTTGGGTCATATGCTTAATCTTTGCTGCCCGCTTAGTGTTGGATTGTTTTCATATAGACCAATTTTGGTTGATGGCCGTGTTAGAAATTGCCTCCTAAAAATTCACAAGTCATCTCAAGACGATTCCATTTTAGAGGAAATAAGTCTCAATAACCTATTTGAAAGTAAAACTTTTAAAAAGAAGAAAACGTAATTAAGTTAAAAATGACTTAAGTGAAACCTAAACATTAAAATAAATCTTAATGTTTCACTTACCTTTAGTAGCTCCAATTTTGAGTATGATTTAAATATGCCGTGTGATGTGTTGGTTGGTGATGAACATTTTTATCTCTTTGGCCTTGGCATACACCTATTTGATCCAATCAAATTTGGTGCCATTCTTTTGTAGCATAAGGTTTAGGGAGTGAACAACACAAGGTGTCTAAAAGAAATGCGAATAACACAACCAATAAACCAACTACTCTACAATTTTTGGCATTGTTTGTTATGACTTGAACAACATTTCAAGACCTCACTTTCTCAATGGATATCATGAGGATGTTAGTAACAAACCATCGCCTCCCTCTCGCAATCCACTACTCTAAAAAACATTGTCCCTTTCGGGGACAATGTAATGACATTGGTCAATAGGAGATTTTTTTGCATTTTCCATCTATCGGAGATGGACACCCATCTCTCAACCCACAAATCCCTTATGGGCTTTGATAAATCCTCTACAAGCTTCACCTCGTTTTCCAATACGGTGCAATGCACTTTCTCAAAACTTGAGCCCTTGTACTCTTTCGGAGTCTCATTAATTTTGTTCACCATTTATTGCTAATAGTGTGAGCTAACAAAATTGAATGCGAATCCATTTGCTTAGATACATCTCACCATGCTTTGAAATACAATTTCTTGAGTCTCATTGTGAAATGACATTTCCAATAGTCCCTTCGGTCTCTAATGTGTAATGGTCAAGGGTTGTTCATTAAGTGTGAAAACCAAAACAAATACATATAGAACCTATCTTCATTTAATTTTTTTTAAGATATGCCATAGAAGAATGAAAACAAAACAAGAAGCTAACAACAAAATCTATTTTTTTCTTAAATGCACTTTTAGAGTTAGGGTGGTTACATATTTTTCTATGTTACACTAGGTTTCAGGGGTGGGGACAACAAGAAGAGGATGGATGCACTTCCAAGACGGTAGGGGACAAAAGCCCTTTTTTGGGAAATAGTAGGGTACAACAGTTAGACAAAATGGAAAAATTAAAACATATAGGAAATTTCAATTTTTCATATATATAATATAAGGCATGTAAATAGATAAATTACACATTGGTTTACTTTTGTTATGTTGTACACTCGATGAGAATAGTTAAGACTTGTTGGTTGGTTTGAGTAGTTTTGGGTAGTCAGGACAAGGGACTGCATTGTGCAAGAAGTTCTTGATCCCAAAAAGAGCATTGATGAATAAAATATACTTGTTATAATCTCAAATTTGATATGTTTAGTATGTTCTTATCTAGTTCAATTCTTTATGAATAACTCTATTTACTTTACCCCTTAGTTGCCTAACTGTAGAAGTAAACATTTGGCATCTTTGTCCTTCAAGAAGTTGGGTTAAAATGATGATATAATGGGATAATCGATTGAAGAACTTGTTGAGTTGGTCCAATAAAAAGAGAGGACAAACTCACCTAAGACTTGATAAAATTGTGGGACATCAGTCAAAGAGCACATATGAGAAGTCGAGCAAAGGAAAATCCCACAAGAGGTCATCTATGATATTGTGAGGGTAAGCAAGGAGGTAGACATTCTTCTAGATCATATGCCATGACTACTCACAAGACATTTGATAATCCTTCAAGACCTCTGTGAGAAACGTGATCTTGAAATACAAAGATGATAGATAAGGCAACATTTTGAGGACATAAGCCATAGAGAAGAAGAGAGGAACATAAAGTGACATCAAATCTCTAGAAATTGATGCCTTTATACTTGAACAAAAATTGAAAATTATCAAAAAGTAGTTAGAAAAAAAACAAGAGATAAGGCGATCCTTGAGGATCTTACAACAAAGAGAAAGGAGAAAAATACGAGCACTTGAGGAAAGTATTACTGTACAATTCCCAAGGTTGAGTCTCTCTCGAGAATGAAGTCAGAGTAAGAGTGTTAGTCAAAGTTGGACAAGGCGACATAGGAATCTCAATTCAAAAAATGTAGACAATTCCTCCACAAGAAATCGTATGGGTAAGGAGTGGCAAGAGATAGCAAGACATCTACCCTTACTCAACGAAGTGTGGACTGATTTCTTTGACCAAGTAGACAAACCAACAAATGATGATGAATGGGAAGTAGAATCTAAAGACTTTGTACTTGAGAATAACTTTGGAGGTAGTTACAAATTATTCATTGAAGAAAAGGTGGTTGAAGTATGTGGGCCTAAAACTCTTGGGCCAAAAACATATAAAACATAAGGTAACCTTGTACGAAACATTGAAGTAGGAGTTGAGGATTCTCATGTGGCCAATAGTGTGACTAAAGCAATAGAGTGTGTAAATAAAAACCTCTTGATAAGTTGGTTCCAATCATTGATGTTGCATTAGGAAAGGATGGTGACTCCCTTGTCAAGGTTGAGCATTGAGAGGTAGAAGTTGCCTAAATTCATAGTCAATGGGTCAAAGGACCTTGCACAACATTGTAGGACTTCTGAAACAATTTGGATAGTAAATGGCTAGGAAGATAAAGTCTATTGGCTACGATTTTCTCCAACAACCTTAAGAGGAATAGCCATCGATTGGCACACAAAAGATGATCTGGTCTCCAAAACTACTTGGGAGAGATTAAAGAAAGCTCTTGAGGAAGAATTTAAATTGCTAAGGGATGACAATGAGATTGTAGTAGAGATCTACAATACAAAGCAGGGTAAGCACAAGAATGTAAGGGCTTACAACAAAAGACTTAAAGAATTGTTGTTGAAATTAGAAACGAAACTAGTGGATGACCTAAAGAAACGATGGTTTATCGAAGGCCTTATTTCTTCATTAAAATAGAAAATGAAAGTAGTGCTTCCATCTTCCAATAGTGAAGCATATAATTGGGTGATGGACATAGAGAGTGAGGACAAAATGTGCTCATGAGGGAAAATAAAAACTGAAAATGATAACTCAAACGAGAGTTGTGAGGGTGAATTGAGGACAATACAAGCACTTTGGAAAGACATGCTTCAAATGATGAAAGAGTTGAAGGCAAAAAAGGAGAACAACAAATAGAGCAAAGAACTTTGGTGCATAGAGTGTAAATGTGAAGGATATGCTAAAACCAATTGCTTGAACAAGTTATTTGGTGACATCTACCAGGTCCTGGGGCACTCCATTAAAGAGTGCTTGTACAATTTGGAATCTAGGAGTACACAAGTACTCATCACACAGGGAGAACAATCTACCCCACCAAGTACGCCATCAAAGCCACATAATACTAATCCATGCTTGGGTGGAGATGTTGAAATAGAAGATCTAACAATATCAAATTTAATAACAATAACAATGGAAGGAAGAGTAGAATACAATATGATTCCAAATGGTGTCCTATTGTACGATGTAGGCAATGCAATGAGTGGGGATGTTTTGCTCGAGATTGTCAAGGTAACCAAAACAAGATTGGATTCCTTTGGAAATGGTGTGGACCAGGAGACCAAAAAGATGTTGATTGTCCTAAACAAAAGGCAACTATTAATATGATTGATATAGAAGGGCAATACAATGAAGTTTTAGTACTCACTACACAAACCAAAAAGGCATTATACTTGGACCTACACATGAAGAAAGAATGACTAAGAGATGCAAAGACAAAAGCTGAGCAAGCTATGGCAAATGAATGACGATATTCCAACGAGAATACAAGTATTGCTACAAGAATCCAGTTGGATCAAAACATTGTATGCCAATTCTTACAAACCATAGTACCTATTAAGATGGCAGATCTCTTGCAAAGTATGCCTCAATTGAAGACTACAATCATTGCTGCAACATTGAGTAACCAAGAAAAAGGGGTGAGCCAAGATAAAGCCAAAGACACAATAGTGGATTCTCCAATGCACAATGAGCAAATAATTGATCCCATGCTATTGACGACAAGCATAATGAAAATATTTGTTGTTGTACACATGGAAATCCTTGGGAGGACTCTTACAAACACAATTATTGATTGAGGCTTGGGAGTAAATGTACTTCTTGAAGACACATGGAAGAGTTTGGGAAACCCATTATTTGGCCACCTACCTTTCAATTGGTAGGGCCTAACTAGCAAGGGATCAAATTCCTAAGACACCAAATGGGCTAGAAGGTATGAATTGGAACTCAATTATTTTTATTAAATTTCATTGTTATCTCTCTACATAAAAGGGCCTATGATGCATTGTGGGCTAGGGATGGCTAATAGCAACCAAAGGCAACCACAACTGGAAGAAAAATACAATATCCATTGAGAATAAAGGTAGAAAATATATAGTTGATTTGAAAAATCAAGCCATGAGTGAGGAAGCAACTTTCCCGGATTCAAACTCAGAACTAGGGGAAACCTGGGGAGAAAACGAGAAAGGCCTCATGGAGTTGAATGGAGAAGGGATCTTGGACCTGCAACATTGCTCCAAAGATGAAAGAAGTTCCTTGAATGGACTATTTCATTGGCAACTAGATGATTACAAGCTCTTTCAACTAGATTGTAATATGATTCAAATTATGGAACCTATAGAGGATAAGAAAGAAAAGAAAGAGGCACAAGGAGAGTGTTTGATATCCGAAAATCATACATTTCCATCAGAGTATGGAGAATACAAAGAAGGGGATGTAAGATTAGATGAGACACCAACGTACAATTTTAAGCAATATATAGATATCAAGTATAAACAACCCTTGACCAAAAAAATTAATTTGGGGAAAGAAGGAAGTTTAGGGACAATAATGGTTGGCGATGATTGGATCCAGTACTAAAATGACAACATTCAAAATTTTCATAGAATACAAGGATGTTTTTGCATGGACCTAAAAATATCCTAATGGAGTACCTCCAGAGCTATGTGTACATCAAATCCCCATTGTACTTGAAGCACAACTAGTAAGAAAGTGACCATATTGGATGAATCGAAACTACATAGCTAAGGTCCAGGAGGAAATAAATAAAATATTGGAAGCAAAGATCATATTCAAGGTGGAAACTAGTGAATGGGTATCAGCTATAATCATCTTGTTGAAGGAGCTCGAACAAATTAGAATTTGTGTAGTGACTATTGATGACCCATTTCCCATACCTTCACAAATTCCATCCTTGAGGAAGTGGAAGGACATGAATTATATTCCTTTATGGATGGATTCTCCGAGTACATCAAAATAGTATTGTTGAAGAAGATAAATTGAAAGCCACTTTCATAGTGGAAGATGGGCCATACACATACAATAGAATGCAATTTGGCTTATGCAATGCTTCTACAACATTTCAATGAATAATTTTGCATATTTTTGACAAGATGCGTGTTGGAAATTTTAAAGCCTTCTTGGACGATTGGTCAATCTATAGTGATCGACAAACTCATTTAAAAGCATTAGTTGATTGCATGGAATGATGTAGATCAACAAGATTAGCTTTGAATCCAAGAAAATGCTGATTCATAGTCCCTCAAGGCAAGTTCTTAGGGCATACCATTTGTAAGATCGGATTAAAAACATATCCAGACAAAGTGAGGGTGATCATAGAAATGGAAGCTCCAAAGGACATTATAGGTGCTAGATCATTCCTAGGACATGTTGGGTACTATTGAAGTTACATAATTTTTCTTGCCCAAGTATCACATACTTTGGATGTACAAACAAGGAAGGGAGTAGCATTTGTATGGTTGAACGAACAAGACAAGGCATTCAATGAGTTAAAGGTATTTCTAATCAATTCACCTAGCTTAGCATATCCTGATTGGAATAAAGAGTTTCATGTTCATGTAGATGCATCCAACTTTGCCATAAGAGCTACACTGGCACAAGTCAGAGTAGAAAGGCTTGACCACCTGATGTTCTTTGCAAGTTGTCTATTGTCAAATTTAGAACACAACTACAACACAATCAAACGAGAAGCATTGGGCATGGTATACTCTTGCAAAAGTACTTTTTTTGTGGGTCACTAGCCACTGATGTATCTCATGAACAAATTGATCATTCAAGGTTGAGTAAGTAGATGGCTACTTTTACTCTAGGAATTTACATTCAACCAAGGAAACCCGGGGACGCGTCCCCTGGGTATTTGCCCCCCGTCCCCGTCCCGGTGCCGTTTCGGGGACAGGAAACGCGCAGGGGACGGCTGACAGCCGTCCCCCAGAAGTCCCCGAATTTCGGGGACGTCCCCGATTGAAGGAAACGTCCCCGAGTGGACAGGGGACTGCCAGGCCGTCCCCTGGACGGATAGGGGACGCCTAGCCGTCCCTCGACCGTCCCGGGGACGGCCGGCCGTCCCCTATCGCACAGCAGCAAAAAAGACATAAAAATAAAGTGTTTTTTTAAATTTTTTTGTTTTTAAAACATTGCTTTGTGGGCCCCACGCCTTCCCAACCCTAATATGGCCACTTAAAACATTTTTTTACCTTCATTTGATCTCATTTTAACTTGCCAAGATAAAATTGCAGCCAAGAGCAAAAGTGAGAAGATAAAGAGAAGGGTTTGAAGGAGTTGTTGGAGAAGAAAAACCAGCATTTAGGAGGAAGAAAGGAGAGCATTAAGCAAGCAACCAACAAAAGAAGTGAAAGAGGTAAGTTAATCTCTCATTATCTTTCATTTTTTTTCATTTTTTTCTAAGTTAAAATGATAAAATGTATGATTTTTTGTTTTTTTTTTTAATTTTCAGTTTGCAAAAACCAAAAGAAAACAAAATGAGCAACAATAGTGAAGATAGTGGGGATGTTGAGAGGGGGGAAGAAAACCAATCAATTCATATGGGGCAGCCTCAAACAAACCCATTTGATATCCCTTCTGAAGACTTGAAAAAATATGCAAAAGGCCCTTTTAATTCTAAAAAACCTCTTCTTCAACTAGCATCACGTATAGACAAAGACAAAGGGAAAAACACTGGGGGTAGTAGATTGTGGCTATGTCACATTTGCAAAGAAAAATATAATGGGAGCTATACAAGAGTCTATTCTCATCTATTGGGTTTTGGAGGCCATGGGGTCAAGGGTTGTAAAGATATAAAAGATTTTGAGAGGATGGAGTGTTATAGATTGCACTTGGAGGCCGGAGGAAGGCCTATGGATCAGCTTATGCAAACTCAATCTGCACATTCAACCTCACCTATGCCCTCTATGCTTGGTAGTCCTAGTGTTGGTAGTGGTAGTAGTGGTGCGGGTGGTGTTCATATTTCCACAAGAGGGAAGAGGAAGGCTGCTACTTCTAGTGAGCAGCAAAATACAGTTGAAAATATGTTCAATGTGCAAGCACGAGATGTGGCAGATTCTTCCATTGCCAAATTTTTCTATGCCCATGCTATCCCATTCCATGTAGCACGTTCTCCCTACTTCAAACAAATGTTTAGAGATGTGGCAAATGTTGGTACCTCATACATTCCCCCTGGAGAACATAAATTACGTACTACACTCCTTGAAAAAGAATATTCTAAGGTGAGTGTGGTGATGGAGGACATGAGACAGTGTTGGATTAGAACAGGTTGCTCTATTATCATGGATGGGTGGACCGATATTAGACAACGGCCACTTATAAACATCATAGTCACATGTTCAGCTGGTCCATATTTCCTTAGAGCCATTGATTGTTCTGGAAAGCGCAAGGATGCAGAATTCCAATTTAATATTTTGAAAGAGGCTATAGAGGAGGTTGGGGCAACCAATGTTGTGCAGGTGGTTACTGATTCAGCACGTGTGTGCAGATTAGCAGGTTTGATGGTTGAGAGTGCTTACAAGCACATCTTTTGGACTCCTTGTTGTGTTCATGCGTTGAACAACGCATTGAAAGACATAGGGAAGATGGATTGGGTGCACCAGGTGGTTGTAGATGCTAGAGACATTCAGATGTTTATTTGCAACCATCACACCTCACTTGCCCTCTTTAGGACATTTTCAAGGAAGGAATTTCTCAAGCCTGTAGCAACAAGGTATGCCAGCTACTTTATTTTGTTAGAGAGGATGCTTGAGGTACAGGAGGCTCTACAGTTGATGATGGTTAATTCAGAGTGGAATAGATGGGCTATGGCAAGCACTGCAGAAGGGAGAAGCATCAAACAAAAAATTCTTGATGATAATTGGTGGTCCAATGTGAGGTAAAAAAATTGTTAATTAATAATTTGTTAATTGTTATTGATTGCTGATTTTATAAAAATATATATATATGATTTTATTATTAATATTTTTTTATTTTCTAAGTTCTAACTTGTCTTTTTTCAAATTTTTGTTTGCAGATTTGTTTGCTCCATCATTTCACCTATTGTGGATGTCATTAGATATGCTGATACAGACTCTCCAAGTCTTGGAGAGATTTATGAAACTTTTGACTCCATGCTTGGAAAAATGAAGAAAGCAATTTCTGATAAGGATCCTAATTCGGGATTATATGAGCAAAAAATTAGGCCCATTGTGACAAGGCGGTGGAACACTATGAACACCCCGCTTCATATGGCAGCCTTTGCTCTTAATCCCAAATGGTATGTACCTAGACCTGGTAGGATGCCTCCTTGTGATGATGATGAGGTGAAAGAAGGGTTTATGAAGGCCCTTGCAAAAATATATTCAATTGAGGAGGCCAGTCTAGTTCGTACACAGTTCACTGATTTTGTTAATCTCCGTGGTCCAACATTCGGCAAACCAGAGGCCAGGGTAGATAGAACTACAGTAGCTCAAAGGGATCCTATTGGATGGTGGTCATGGCATGGGAAGGATGCACCACAATTGAGGACGCTTGCTGTTCGCCTCCTTTCACAGGTAATACTTTAGATTATCATTAACATAATTTGATTTAGATGAGTGATAGTGTTGAAGTTTGAACATTTATATAATCATAATTTAAATTGAATGTCCTAATTAGTAAATTTAAATTACTAATTTAGTTTTTAAATTTTGTCTCCTCTCACAGGTTGCTAGTTCCTCTGCTGCAGAGAGGAATTGGTCAACATACGGCTTTATTCACTCTATCAAGAGGAATAGGCTGACCTCTAGACGGGCAGAAAAATTAGTGGCTGTGCATAGTGCTTTGCGACTCCAGGATCGTCAGACTCCTGAGTATAGACAGACTCCAGCATTACGATGGGATGTTGATCCAGAGGATGTCACACAAATTGATGAGGAGGAGAGACAGGAGGGATTGGTTGGAGTTCCATTAGATGAGCTAACCCCTCACAGTGACAGTGACTCAGACTATGAGTCTGATTTTGATGCAGTGTTGGCAGATGCCGAGTAGTGGCAATCATCATACTTTCTATTTCTATGTTTTGCCTTTGGACACTTGTGACTTTGTCATTTTGACATTTGTAGTACAAACTTGTAGCCTTTTGGGCATTTTATTATTCATATGCACATTGACTATTTGACATGAATTTGAATTATGGTCCATGGATGCAATTAGGTAGCTGTAGTATTAATTTGTTTGATAATTCGATTCTATGATGCATATGTCAATATGATTGGTGATTGTTATGATTATCATTACTCATATGAATATCTTAAATTTGAAATTTCCCTATATTTTTAAAATTTATCTCTCTCTCCTATATATATATATATATATATATACTATACAGCCGTCCCCCCGTCCCCTAAAATCCCCTAAAAAATTTGCCGTCCCCGAAACGCGTCCCGCCGTCCCGCCGTCCCGCCGTCCCAGAAACTTGGTGGAACATAGCATTCAACATTATTGTTCGACCCGAGAAAAGCCATGTGATTGCAGATCAGCTTTTGAGAATTAAATCAGTGGAACCACCTGAGGGTATCAATGAGGATTTCTTGGATGCTCATCTATTTTAAATAAGTGCATTACCGTTATGGTACAAAAAAATTGGCGAATATTTGTCAACTACATTTCCAAAGGACATGCCACCATCAAAAAGTGGGAAATTGGCATTGAAAAGTAAGATGTTCTAATTGATTAATGGACTACTCTATAAAATGGGTCCCGACCACATTTGTGATGTGGGAAGAAGTGAGGTGTATTAGAAGAGGCACATGAGGGACTGGCAAGTGGTCGTTCCATGGGACGAGATGCAACCGCGGGAAAAGTCCTAGCAGGCCTATGGTGCGCAACCCTTCATACCGATGCAAGGGAGTGGGTTGTGGGATGTGACACATGCTAGAGAGCAGTAAAGCCCACTAAAGAGAGACTTCATGACACTCTCACCATCTCAGCGTTTGGAATTATTTGAATGGTGGGTGGGTGATTTTATAGGCCCTCCTAAAACTAGTCATCTTCGTAGATGCAAATACATCCTAGTAGCTACATAATACTTTGACAAAGTGGGTGGAAGCAAGAGCACCACCCAACTGTTGACAACTACCCAAAACTACTCAACCCAACCAACGAGTCTTAACTATTCACGTTGAGTGTACAACATAACAAAAGTAAACTAATATGTAATTTATCTATCTACAAGGTCATTCATCATATACATTGTAGAATCATTTTATAAAACATTAGAGCTGAATTGAGAATTCAGGAGTCAACATGCAAATTAACAAACTTTCAATGTCTAATCATTTCAATTTGAGTTTTCATTACCAATATGCATATATATAATACAACCAAATGAACAGGCCAAAAGGCTACAAGTAGAAAAATGTAGACAATCGATGATCCACTGTTGATATGCCTTTGCGTCATCCTTGCCTAAATCAAAATCAGAGTATACTTATAACCATATTGAAAAGTGAAATTAGTCTATGCTCATTACCACAAGAATACACTCCCATTATTACCTACATTTTGAGGATGGAACATTTGAGAAATCTCTCCACACATCCCTGGTGAAGAAGACAAGGGATGTGCATGTGATCTCCCCTCTCATTCCCAAACACCTCATAAATATCTTATTAAAAAGCACATTTTTTTTTTCTTTTTGATATCTGGGGGAATCAGCAGCTCAGCGATTTGGATCAGCATGGTTTGAAACACCTTCACATGAACGTGGCGATCAACATGGCGAACCCCTATAACCCCCAGGCCAACACTAGGATGCCCCCAATCCTGGCCATAGGGTGAATGGGATTTGAAATTGGTTGGGAACTGGAAAACTACCACACACTTAGAGCAAGCAGCCACACGGTACACCACTCAAGCTAAACCTCGGGGGCATTAAAAAGCACAATTTTACATTAGTCATAAATTAAATTTTCACATAGTGTTAATTTTTGCCTCTATACCAATAAGCTGAACCTATATTAACTACTGTTAGTAGGCTCAAGGCTAACCATGTAGATAAAAACACTATTTATAGATTTATAGTTTGGAATATAGAGCTTCGAGTGTGGTAGACCAACCTTCAAGTATTTTGTGTTGTATTTGATATTAGCATCATACCATAATAGTATGGCTGGTATAAGCAAAATTGTTTATAAGCTTCTGCTACAACCAAGAACAAGAACTAACTGGACCCTGTAGCATCAACAGTGCATTCTTTTATTTTAAAGTATAGAAGATGCATCCAAATGGAATGTCCAAATCCATTTGCAGGACATACCCTCTACAAAGAGAGATCATGGAGTCACCTAAACTCTCTGTGACATATCCCTTACAAATATCTCACAAAAAAGCA
Organism: Sequoia sempervirens; assembly: GCA_007258455.2. NCBI lineage: Eukaryota > Viridiplantae > Streptophyta > Pinopsida > Cupressales > Cupressaceae > Sequoia > Sequoia sempervirens. The sequence continues at coordinate 131,769 of VDFB02273091.1, read as the reverse complement.
GAGATGTACATCTTACTTATATTAGAGTATCGGAGTTGACACCCATCTGGATTTAAGTTCAAAAACCAATCCACAGCATATAAAAACCCTTAAATATCAATCTTAACCCACTGACCTGAATTCATAAGCATTTTTTGCTGTATTAAATATTTGTTCCTAGGAGTTTTCTGATTAAATATAAAAATCTGACTGTTTTAACTGGGAACAGTTGGCCATCGTCAAATTTCTGCAGTGTTTCTGTTTCTGGGAGTTTTCTGAGCAGAGCCGAGGATTAGGGGATGGCAGGGAAAGGGGTGGATGTTTTCGAGGCATCCCTGCATCCCCATAATGCCCCTGGTACAAATACGCCTGCAAAAGGGCTGGGGTGTGTCCCTGTGTATTGTTTGTATTTTTTTTTGAAGCAACAGCTAAAAACTGCGATTTATTGAATGAACTGCAGTTTTCTGGCAAGTTGCTGAATGAACAGCCTGGCCAATGAAAAAACTGGCAAGGTCCACATGCAAGGCCAGGGTTAAGTGGGTTTTTTTCCACTTTTTTTGTGGTTAGAGTCGTTTATAGGTTCTACTATAGCCATCAGACAGGAGCATTAATTTTTTTTTATTTTTACTTTTTTTCGCCAACTAAGAATTGTAGAATATTATGTAGAAGAATTAATGATTGCATATTTTTTGCAACTTGTGATGCCTAGGAAACTTTTAATCATTCTGTATACTACTGCTGAGGTTGCACATATCATCAGTTGTAGACACTAGACATGTTTCCTGTTTGGATTATACAGTGACTTTTATTGGAATACAAAAGTTGCACAACTGTTGTGTAGAATACTAGATATTTGTCGTCATATTAATATGCAAAGCTTGGGTGCAGGTAAGTGTTCGCATTCGGGATCAATCAGCACATGTTGTTAAGCGCATGGATGAACTTCTGTCATTATTTAAAGAGGATACAGAGGCATTCCGTTAGCTTAAATGAGGCATGCTGCACTAGTAGGCACAGGAAAGTGGATTACCATATTGGAATCCACTATAACATCTTATTTCTCAAGTGATTTTTCCCCTCAAATTGTAAGGAAATTTACAGTCATTGACAGGGAAAGTGGAAATTTGTATCACGCTAGGAAAAGCCACCCGTGCTTGTTTGGAAATGTACACTACGGAGTTTAGTTTTAGTTTTGTTGATGTGTTTCTCATATAATCAAGTTTTGCAATATTCGTGAGAAAACATTCTCTGAATTTGAGAATTCTTTTAACTCTATTTCTCTCTATTGAAGTGTCTTGAAGAAAAGGCTTACTAAATTATTCACATTCTCCAGTATGCATTTATTTTTCTCCCTTGTTCAACCTCTTCCTGAGACACACATACCTTTTATCTTGTTTCATTCGCAAGATATTTTCAAATTTAAAATTAATAATATTGAGTTCAGTTTTGCTTTTGTTGATGTGTTTCTCATATGATCAAGTTTTGCAATATTGATGAGAAAACATTCTCTGAATTTGAAAATTCTTTAGTCTATTTCTCTATTGAAGTGTCTTGAAGAAAAGGCTTACTAAATTATTTACATTCTCCAGTATGCATTTATTTTTCTCCCTCGTTCAACCTCTTTTTGAGACACACGTACCTTTTTTTTGTTTCATTCGCAAGATATTTTCAAATTTAAAGTTAGTAATATAAAACCTCAGCAAAATAGCTGTAAATATTGAATGGGATATACATTAAAAATATGAACGGTGATCAAAATGAAACTAAATCTATAGAGGAGAATTCATTCTGTTCGAGGAAAAGATAGCTAAGTTCGGAAACCTGATTGGTTTTCGATTAAAATAGCGACCTTGAAGGTGTTATATGAGAAAATATGAGAATAAATGAAAAATGTTTTGGACTTTTAACATTTGTACAATCCTATTAGTAATTTAAATTTGGCGTCGTGAAGGAAAAGTTAGTACATGCAAAATTTTCACTTAGAGAATGTACTTAGGCATGTGTACATTTTGTTTTTAAAGCACTTTGGATCTGGTCTTCATGGAACTGTGGAGCTGTGTACATAATTTTTTTATAAAAGTTTTGGTAGGATAACGCAAATTTCAAGAAAATGAACCACTAAACTTCATTTCATAAACTCAGAAGTTTGAGACTAAGAAAGAAAGAGCACGGGTTCAAACACATAAATTAGTCTGTCATCTTCAACACATTGATGATTATATTGTAACGGTTTTATATGTCCATACACCCTACACCTACCCAATAACTAATATCTTAACTAATAATAACACCTAATTAATAAATTAATATTACATTAACATGTTAATTTATTATTTATTACATAAAATTATTATTCTATGTCATGCACTACTTAATTTCTAACATCTCCTATTCCTGTTAACACAGGAACTTTATTCTCATTGTATTCACAGTTGACTTCAGTCAGATGTCTCGCTCGGTTTTTGGTTTTCTAAGTTTCCATTGAGATTCACCAGTCATAACAATTACACAGTAGGTAGAAAATGATTTTACACTTCCCAATACTTTCTATCCTATGCATATAAATTGCTCATGTCAATAATCTGTAACGTTTGGTCATTTGGAGCGAACTGCTTCTTAATGCAGATGGCATCCAATAATATTGCACATATAACTGAATCTTCTACCCCATCTATTCACTAAAGCAGCACATCTCTTCCCATCTGTTCAATAAAGGAGCACATCTTCTCCTCCTCAGGAAAGTGACCCTCCTCGACCAACATCACTTGAGCATAGGGTGTTGCAAACCTTTAGCACTGGCTTTGTACCTCACGCTTGTAGCACCTGCATGCCTAACATTTTGTTATCTCTTGATTGGTGACCAAATCAAGCACTTCAAACTCTCAACAACAAATCTGCAACAACTCAACAATAGTTTGACTGGACTGTTATGAGGGATGCTGACTAGCAATGAATGCAATCTCCTTTTCTCTATTTGGCAGAACACTCCATCGTTGCAACCTTCGTAAGTAATGGCTCAACATAATCTCATTGGCTCTAAAAGACATATGCATACTATAACATAGATGAAAATCAATTCCTTTGGCGCCCATTATACAGTAGGGCAATGCCTAGAAACAGAAATATAATCATGGCTTCATCATTATGATCACACCATTTTCTGTATTTTGCAAGCTTCAGATCAGAGATACCTTAGCTCTTCTCTAATAATGTTAGCCTTATATGTGGCACCAATAAAACGTCAGCATATATGAGCACATCTTCCATCGAAGAATACCATATGACAATCATTTAATTCGTCCAAAGTATAATTGTTCATATGTAGGTTTAAAATTGGCTACTTCACATAATGTTGTAGGCATTCGTACAGAAGGCGTCCATGATTGAAAATGCACAAACTTGTCCTCAACCACCTCAAACCACCCTAATTGTTTGTACTTTTTTTTGCAACACCATAGGTTTCTTGCGATATATATATTTGATACGAAAGTGAACAAACTGGAGGGAAAACAATGACAGTCATTAAAATAGAAAGAGAACAAAAATTCAAATGGATGATGAATGTCATATATTTGCATGTGGTTTGCATTGCAACACTGTTGACAAAAAATGCAAAGAAAGATGGACACAATGGCTACTGCATGTGGTCTTCAAGGCAACATCATCGTGTGCATTGTTTTGGAGAAGGAAAGATGAACGAATGGAAGGTGAACATAGAGGTCCAAAAAACTTGCTCTAATATCATATTGAAGGTAAGAAACAAAATTCATGTGACTCAAACACACAAATTAAGTCAGTCATCTTCAACACATGGGTGATTACATTGTAATAACTTTAGGGGAGAGGGGACCATAGTAGAGCACACTAACTTCGGGTTTCTCAATCCTATGTGGAAATTTCAAATTAGCCCCAATTTTGTACAACAGTTTATTTGGCAGCTCCCCTACTTCTAACTAAAGTTTTAGAGCCACATCAGCATGCTTTTTGTTGAGGTATCCAAAAAGGCCAAAAAAAAAGTGAGACCGATAGTGGTGCATTAAGTCATGTTTTTTTGGTTCACATATGTGGCATCACATGATTTGCCAATTTGTGTACTTTATGGATAAAAAGTGTTTTGCAATTGGATATTAAGGTGCTCCACTATGGGGCTCACTGAGGACTACTTCTATCCCCACTACTGGTCCCGCTCCACTATGGTCCATCTCCCCTATATAGCCATACAACCTACAACTAATTAGCAATTAATATCTTCTAATAAGTAACACCTATTAATAAATTAACATTAACATGCTAAGTTATTACATAACTATTATTTTATACCATGTACTATTAATTTCTAACAATAAGCTTGTTTCTTTATGACAAAAATACTATTTATAAGATATAAAATTAAAATCTAGTGGCAACATAGTTATGGGTGCACTAATGAGTTACCTAAAGAGTGCAAAATGGATCCATTTCTATCAAATACAAGCTAATGCATTAAAAGGGATGATGCATCCTTGTTAGAAGAATTACCTAAGACTTGAGTTAGGGGGAACAATTGCTCATCAAATTTAGGATCTAAACTAAAGGGTGGTCTAGGGGTTTGTGTTTTGGGTCAAAAAAATTAAATGATTATGGTGAGAGGAGTGGCAATATGGAGAAACATTTGATGTTGTTGACTTCAAAAGAAAAACAATTATCTTTTATCTTAAATTTGATAGTCATTTATATGTCAAAGTATCAAATATTTGAACATAAAAGAGGGGTATAAATTTATTAAAACAAGAGAAAATTACAGAGCAAAGTCATTACATAGCCTTATCAAGCTCCACCAAATGGTCCAACTATTGATACCAAATCCGGGGGTAATTGACCCCAATCAACCAAATTCCAATCATGAATATGATCAGAAGCCCATTTAGCCAAATAATCAGCAACACCATTCCACTCCCTAGGAATATGAGTGAAAGTAACAAACTCTAGAGGAACACAAAGATTGAGAATTTGTTCAATAATCAAAGCCAGATGCCAATTGACATCATCTAAACGCCGCCTGTTCAACAAGTTTACCACAACTTGGGAGTCAGATTCACATATAATCCTGCGCCACCCCAACTGACTGCCATGCTCCACAACTAGTAAAATTGCTCGAGCCTCCATAAGATTATTAGTAGGAAGACCCTTATAAACAGAGAAAATAAATTGAACATTCCCTGAACTATCCCGACCAACACCACCAATTCCAGCATGACCAGGGTTTCCACGAGAAGAGCCATCCGTGTTAATTTTTAGGATGCCTTAAGGAGGATTAGACCATCTTCCCTCCCTATTCACCTTCGGGGTTGGATGTCTACACTTGTTGCGCATGAGCTACCGTTGCGAAGGAGGAAGATGAAGGCGGTTAAAACAACCAACATCAGAAGGAGCAACCGAATCAATCAGATCACACTTGGCCGCAACCGTTTCTCCCAAAGAATGCAAAATTTTCCACCACAAGCGAGGGGCCCCCATCATCACATCCTGAAAAATCCGACGATTCCTCTCCAACCAAAGATTCCAAATAATGAAGGATGGGCCAATCGCCCAAGCAGCTTGAAGAAAGGAAGTTGAAACAGGGGCCCTACTCCACCGATCCACAAACTCAGCCAAAGAGGAAACATGCCCACATGGCATATTCCACACCCTCCACCAAAGATGCCAAATCTCCCGAGCATAGGAACATTGGAAGAAGAGATGAGAAGCACACTCCTCAGCATCACGACACAACACACAAAAAGAGGGGCCCTAGAAACCACGCTTGCATAAATTATCCCAAGTAAGACACCGGTTTTGAGCCACCAGCCACATGAATAAATTGTACTTGGGCCATAACAACTTGTGCCAAACATACTTCCACCAAGGGACCTCAATATCCCCAAATAACTGTCGACCCAATTGCTTATAGCCAGTAGACACAAAGTACTTCCCAGACATATCAGAACCATCCCGAGCCAAAATATTAGGTCCCCTCAAAGAATTACAAGCCTGGAAGCCAAAAGCTGAGCAAGCTCCCGCCTATCCCCCTCAGAGCCCCCAGGTGGCCACTCAAAAGGGTGCTTCCAGCGAAAAGAAACAACAGAGCCACAATGCTTAGCAATCTTGTAATGCTCAATGGTGTCCCAACCACTAGCAGTAAAAACATCACAGAGGGGTTGAAGATGAGGAAAAACAGAAAGAATAGGTGGGTGACCATCCCAAGAATCCCACCAAAAAAGAGCCTGTGACCCCGAATGACAGATCCAGAAAAGCGCACGCTTAATCAACTGAGCTCCCACTTTCAAAGTATACCAAATCATAGAACCACTCCCCTCTAGAGGATAGCGAGGAACCTCAAAAGAAGCAACACCTCAAAGATACTTATAGTTGAGAACATAGCCCCATAATTGGTGTTGATTAGTACACCAACGCCAGTAAAGCTTCGCCGCAAGAACTTTCCCATTCAAAATAGAAGAGCGTAAACCGAGACCACCCTCCTGCTTTGGTCTACACATAGAATCCCATTTAACAAGGCTCCACTTAGAAGTCATCAAGTTACCACTCCAAAGGAATTGCTGAGTGAGAGCATCAAATTCCGTAAGGAAATACATAGGGGCCGATTGAACAAAACACCTATAGATGGGGAGGGCCTGGATAACAGACTGAAGGAGAGTAACTCTAGCAGCTGTAGACAACCACCGATGAGTCCAATGAGTTACCTTCTTCCTCAACTTATCAAGCAACATCTGCCAAGAGGACCTAGGTTGACGACCAACGGCAAGAGGAATCCCCAAATAGACAAAGGGGAGAGACCCAATTTGAAACCTCAAAATAGCGCAATCCTCCGCTGGATGGCCAGAGGAGTATTAAAGAAAAAAATAGAAGAATTCTGCTCATTAACTTTCTGACCCGAAGCAACAAGGTAGATGTCCAAAGCTTGCCTAAAGGATTCAACTTCACGAATATGAGCCAACCCCATAAGAGAGGTGTCATCCACAAACTGGAGATGAGAAAGAGTAGGCAGACCCATCCCCCACTGCCAACCATGAATCACACCCTGAGAGACCCAAAATTTAAGAAAGTGACCCAACCCCTCAGCCATAATAATAAACAGATAGGGAGAGAGCGGATCCCCTTGGCGAAGGCCCCTGGTAGCACCAAACAGCTCTAAAGGTTCACCATTCATAATAACCGAAAATGAGGAGGAAGTCACACAACTCATAGTCCAACTCACCCAATAAGAAGAAAACCAAAAGGCCAACAAAATCTTCTGAAGGAAACTCCATTTAACTCTGTCATACGCTTTAGCCATATCCAACTTGATGAACATAGACTTATCCTTAGAGGTCACCATGGAATGAATGACCTCAGAGGCAATCACCACCCCATCCAAAATTTGACGACCCGCCACAAAACCTCCTTGCTCCTCTGAAATAACAACAGGAAAGCAAGATTTAAGCTGCTCAACAATCGGCTTCGTAATAATCTTATACACCACATTGCAGAGCGCAATAGGTCGAAAGAACTCAAACCTATCAACACCCTCCTTAGGAATGAGGACTAAAAACGTAGCATTTAGGGCCCAAAGCATCTGCTTGTTATGAAAAGATTTATGGACAACCTCCAACAAATCCAGCTTCACAATTTCCCAAAACTCCTGGAAAAATTCAACTGGGAACCCATCAGAGCCAGGAGCCTTCCCCTTATTCATCCCAAACACAACCTCCTCCACTTTAGACAAAGTAATCGGGCGCATGAGAGAAGATTCAACTTATTAGAGATCAAAGAAGGAATACAAGCAAGAATCATATTCTCATCAACCTTAGCAGGAAGAGAATCCTCAGTAAACAAAGCAGAGAAGAACTGGCGAGCTTCTCTGGATAAAGCCTGTTGCGAGGATAAAACTAAGCCTTCAGAGTTAACGAGAGAAGAGATATAACACTTATTCCGACGAGCCTGCACAGAGTGATGAAAGAAGGCAGTATTCCTGTCACCCTCTTGAAGCCAGTCAATCCGAGCCTTCTGTTTCCAGAATATCTCCTCACGAAGCTCCCACTCCTCCACCGATTTTAGAGCCTGGGACTTAGCATGCCCAAGAGCCTCTGAAAATCCCAGATCCCTAATCTGGCGAGTAATAACAACAAGATGCTCTTGCGCTTCCCTTTTCTTGGCACGGAATTGCCAAAACACAGCCTATTCCATCTCTTAAGATGATACTTAACACATTGCAACTTCTTAACAAAAGAATACATAGCTGTACCATACGCAGGGGCTCTATCCCGCCACCACTAAGCAACAAGATTATACAAAGAAGAATCATGAAGCCACGTAAGCTGAAATTTGAAAGGAGGATTCTTTGGATTAGGGAAAGGAGAAGCTGAAAACTTAATTGGCCAATGATCAGAGCCACACCAATCAAGAATCTCAGAGCAAATAACCAAGCTGCCCCCAACCCAAAAACTAGAAACAAGAAACCTGTCCAACCGCTCAGAAATCGCCTCCGGCCCACTCCGGCTATTATTCCAAGTAAATAAGCCATTAGAAGGTTTAACATCAACAAGAGCAAGAGAATCCACATTAGCCGAAACAAATCTGAAGCAGGACTCAGTCTCGACAACCCCCCTCTTTTCTCCTCCAGACACGACAAAATTGAAATCACCAGCTAAGATCCAAGGCAAATAAGGTGCACAAGACCTAACAAACCTAATATGGGCCCAAAGTGGGCTTTTACCACGGATGTCAACTGGAGCATAAACATTGCTAACCAAAATAGTCTCACTAGAGTCCAAAACCGAGGCCACCACTGAAATAGAGGAATGGCTAGAAATCCACCAGCAAGGAACAACCTTACGAGGATCCCAAAAAAGTGCCAAACCTCCAGAACTTCCCCTAAAGCCAATACACTGACATTGACCAGAAAACCAAATACGAGCAGCATACTGAAGCATGCAGTCCACCTGAAGCTTAGTCTCTTGCACACAAAAAATATCTAGAGAATGAACCCCAATCAAATCCTGAATAGCTTTTTGACAGGAGGCACTATTCAGCCCCCTTGCATTCCAAGAAAGAATAATCATGAGGAAGGTTGAGCAAAGTGGGCGTCCAAGGTCTTAACAAAGCCTGATTCCACCAACAAATCCCCAATATATTTAATCTTGTCCACATCCTTCTTGCGACCAACTTTAGGGGACTTATCAAAATGCCCCTTCTTAAGAGGGCGTTGTAGCACTCACAGATAAGAAGCTGATCCCCGACCTTTGCCTGAAGACAACGCCTCCTTAGCTAAGTCCGCTAATATAATATCATCATGTAAACCATCAGGAGCATCAGGAGGCCCAGACCCCCCCTGTTCCAAAGGTAGAGAAGTGTCCCTAACAACAATTTCCTGTTCCAACCCTGTATCCATACCAGTGGCCCCAGACAAAATCTCAACATGAATCCCCTCCTCCAAGGCCTGATTATCCAAAACCTCAAAGCGATTGAATCCCTGATCACTCTGCTTATCCTTATAGGGTCGCTTCTGACCTCTCCCCTTAGCTTTCGGTTTAGCGGGAATGAAGCCATCCTTATCAGGCCCTCCCTCATCCTTTCCCCCTTTAGCCACATACACCTTGCTTTTATTTGCCTTCTCCACCAAAGGCCCCGATGATGGAGAAGAAGAGACCCCGGCCATTCTGGATGCCCGAGGACACTGATGCTAAAGGTGTCCATACTCATGACAAAAGTGACAACGAAAAGGAAGGGACTCATAATCTAACTGTTGAATCCACGAGGCAGAGCCAATACAAATCTCCAAAGAATCTGGCAATGGATTATTTAAATCAATTTCAACACAAATGCGAGCAAAAGAAAATACCTTTTTATCCAAAGTATATTGAGCAATGGCAGCCAGCTTCCCCAACAATGTCGCTATCCGTTGCATAATATCTTCTCTCCAGAACTCCAAAGGTAGCCATGGCAAGCGAACCCATACAGGAACCCGAGAAGGCAGATCTTCGGCCGCATTGAAACCCCCATGCCAAGGTTTCATGAACAAACCCACATGATTGTAAAAATACGACCCCCCCTCAAAAACACGATTACGATATGAAATGCAAGAAAAATCAACCATGAAGAAGCCATTCCCAGCCACCAAAATATCAAAATCACCTTCAACCTGCTAGGATCGACGCATCCAAGACTCCAAAACTGAGAGGGGGACACAAATACCCAAGAACTTACAAATCAGAATGTGTTGAGTCCAATAAGAAAAGTACTCGTGCACTGATTCTGGAGAGATAACCAAAAACTAGACGAGCTTGACTCCGCGACAAACAACCATTCACTTTCTTGAGCTTAGAGCTCTCACCCACAAAAGAGTTATTCATCATCGGAGCATGCATGTCCTTAGAGAAGCCCAAAGGCGGCTTCACACCTGCAATCACCAAGCTCTTGGAGACTCCAACCATCTTTCCACACCTGGCACCCCAAGCCAACAAGAAATCCACCCCACACAAACAAACACCCCACTAACCTCCACACCCCACCATAAGGACCCCACACCTCAAAATCCCCACAGCAGACGCCACACCACAAGCCTCACGCAACAAACCCCACGCACTTGAGAAACCACCCTGAAAACCTCCACCACAAACTCCCGAGGCACCAAAACGTACCTTGAACGCCACCACCACACATAAGCGCAGAAAGGAGGTCATAGAGAAAACAAACACAACCCAGAAAAGACGAACACCACCACCACACACCAACGCAAAAGGGAGGATGTAGAGAACACGAACGTAGCCAAGGAAAACAACAACGAAGCTAGGGCATTGCTGCCCTAGCAGGGAACCAACACCTCTGAACGCATTCTCCTTTAAAGTATCAAATATTTAATAATAAATATAATTTTACTTTTGACATTGTGGGAGGTAGGGTGGGTTACTTGCCACATAGATTGTGGCAAGTTTGTTTTGAGTGGGATGGGCTGAGGTGGATGGGTGTCAAACATCGTGTCAATAGGAGAACAAATGGCCAAGTGCGGTCATCTCACTGAAGGTACGAATGCGAGTTGGGTGATATTAAGTGCTATTATGATGCAGTACCGGTGGTGACTTGGTTTGGCCCGTTTTGGTTTCCAAAACACTTTGATATGAAAGCTCGCCCTGTCTCTATGCGTACTCATTCGCTTGAGTGACAATAGCTTTGGTTTCCACAGTAATTCTTGATGATGGCACATTGGCTGTGTACAACATAATAAAGCAGATGGTTTTCGAGGTTCATTACCATTTAAGTTTGAAGGTGGCAAGGTCGACGAAATCTTCTCTTTGGTTTTTCTGGTCTTCTCTTGTAGACATCAAATTGGAGGAGGATGGCTAAGTGATCAAAATTCATTGTAGAGATGTCGATGGATATGCTGGTTTGCTTTCGAGTGGACACCCCAATAGCCCTAGATTGCAAGGAGCAACAAAATGCTTTTTGTGAGGTTATAGACCAATGCCTCAAGTGCATTCTGCTCAATATCGATCTGTTAACTGTGGTGGCCGTGAAAATGGTGCTTGGAAATGGGCATCTAGAGTATGAGGAGAATTTCAGGGCCAAGACGCAGGTGGCTTCGAGGTTTCTGGCATCTATTCTAGACAATCATGTGCCCAAGGTGGAGGCAATGACATTGGTTGGAAAATTGCTCAAAAAAGATTTGTTGGGCGGCTTGGAGGAGGTTCTTAAGGTTGCCATACAGGTTCTAGCATCCTGTGCCCACAATATTTGGACCTATTAAAGAAAACATGCGAGGTAATCAAATATTACCCTTTTCTCTTGGATTTAAAGGGGATAGCCTTAGTAAGGAACATGATGATAATGGTGGTCGTAGTGAATTATCTAAAGAAGGTTTTTCGATGGAGGTGGTCAACAACTTCAAATGGGTCAAGGAATTTGATGCGTTTGCGAAAGCCAATGGCTTTCTGTAAGTGTTGGGTGCTCTTTGTTTTCCCTTGTCTAGGTGTTGGGTTTGGGTCTATTAAATTGCACTATGTCAAATCTCTGTAATTGTTCTGGTGTGGTGTTTATTAGTACTCGTGGGTACGACATAAAACCAGTTTTTGTAAAACCAATAGATATCTATGACAGTAATGTTGGCAAGCTAAGGTTGGGTCTCATGTCAACATAGTTTGGTCTAGTTCGTTTTATGCTAGGTTCGAATGGTGGGCTGGCATGGAAAGATGCCAATTTTTGTAATTATAGTTTATAAGGGCTTTCCTATCGGTTATAGTTACAGGCACGACTGTTTTGAGGGTGTTAAGGTATGGGCGTAGATGGCCCTGGTGGGTTAAAGTTTTTGATAGATTTGGTGTTGAATCTCAATGGCAGTCAACTCCTACAATGTAAACACTTGTAAAATCTTTTGGCAAATTAATATACTCTTACGAAACAATTTTTTTTTTACTTTTGACATTTAATAATTAATAGCTCTAAAGTAAGATCTAAATTAAATAAATAATTTATTTTTTATGTAAAAAAAATTAAATACAAATAAAATATATGACTTATTTATTACTAGGTTTGTGACATAATTGGAATAGAAGAATATCTCTCAATATATTTGACATAAATTTATTTGAGATAAATATACCAATTATTTCACGTAAATGTACTATTTAATATTATAAATTATCTTATTTTTTAATATTTTAAAAATATCTCAACAATAAGAGAGATGCTACATCAATGTGGTTAATTAATACTATAAAATATTTTCTAAAAGATGTTCTTTAATACTATTAAATTTTATAAAATTCATCAGAAGGGTAATGGTAATGACTCTAATTGTCCTATTAGATTAATTTGGTCTCCAAGTTCCAACCAATTGTATAGATGATATTATTCATTCCTATCCCTATTATAAAGTGTGATCTTATCAATGCAATCTTTAGTTGATCCAAAAGTATATAGTCGTAAGAAAATTTAAAAATGAATGGTTAATGCCATTTTCTATAGAAACAATACTGACATGCTTTTCAACATTTCATTTGGTCAAAGAAAACTTGGACCATAAAAATCTTTAGTCGATCAAAAAGTATATAGTTGTAAACAAATTTAAAAACTTATGGTTAATGATTTTTTTTGTTTTATAAAAATAATATTGTCATGTTTTTCAACTTTCATTTAGTCAAAGAAAATTTGGACCATAAAAATATTTAGTTGATCCAAAAATATACAATTGTAAGAAAATTTAAACATTAATGCTCAAATATAATTTTTTTATAAAAGAAAAATTGACATGATTTTTAACATTTCATTTGGTCAAACCAATCTTAGACCATAAAAATCTTCATTATATTGGTTTAGTCAATCAATTTCATGGTTGAAATCTCCAAGCTTTGTGAGGTTGTCCTAAATTAATATTTTAGGACATAAAAGAAATCAAGATTCATCTATTATATTGTTTTTTAATAATTAAATAACATTATATTTATATTTGATAATTTATGATAATTTTTAAAAATACAAATTTTGAAGGCGTTTTGGGAGTGTATCTATTGGTTTATTTGCTACATGACCTATACATTGGCTGGATAATTTTTTTATTGATTTCTTAGCCATGTGATTTATACAAAATTATTATTTATATTTGACAATTTATGATAAATAAAAAAAAGAAAAGAAAGATTTGATGGTATATTTAGGAGTGTTTATTTGTTAGCTTATATGTATAGGAGTGTTTGTCTATTAGTTAATTTTACATGTGTTCATCTATTAGTTGCATATACATATATTAAAGGATAAATATAAAGTTGAAACTTGCTATCAAAAAGTTTACATTTTATTATCAACACTACCAAAATCATTTGAATAACCACTGATTTTAGTCACAAAGCATATTACAATGTCCAACTGTATACTTTAATTATACTATAAATTTGTTAAGTAAAGGACATTATATTGATTGATTTCATTCTTAAACAAATAACATAGGTAGGGATGACATTGAAAGAGAAGATGTTTGGATCTCGAGTTAATTCATTGCTACGTATTACATTACTTATTTGTAGTCAGGTTTTGATAGTTATAGGGGGTATCTGTAACTTCTATAAATCTATTTCAAAATTATTAACATGTGTAAATCTTGTTACTTGAAATTGTTATAGATCTATTTTAAGATTATTGCCATGTATTATGTTACATACCTTCCACCAAACATTCATAATTTTAGAGGTCATCCATGCTTATTACAGACCCATTTCAAGATTATTATCATATTTTATATTACATTTCACCAAAGATACATAATTTTAGAGGTCATCCATGCTTATTACAGATCTTTTCAAGATCAGTACCAATATATTATGTTACTTACCTTTCACCAAACAGTCATAATTTTAGACATCATCCATACTTAGTACAGATCCCTTCCAAGATTATTTCTATATGCTATATTAGTTGCCTACCACCAAACATTCTTAGCCTTACAGGTCATCCGCAGTTGTTTTAGGTTATGATTGAGTGCAAAGTGAAAACCCAATGCAAAGGCCCACTGTGAACGTACATGATGGAAAAGATATGTGCACCACACAGAGGAGTGGATTAGATTATGTATACCCCACCATCATTCTCACATATGAAATTTGACAGTGACTGCTGAAATGCTCACATGTGGGTCAAAAGAAAAAACAGATAGAAAGAGTAAAGTGGCCTACCTCAGCGTGAAAGGGTATTCTTTCTTACACTCAAAAAAGGACATCTAATCGAACAAGCAAATACAAAGTTGGGACTTGTGATTGATAAAAATGGGCCTGATTTCTGTTAATTCAGTGGGAAGTAATTGTCAAAAGAGATGATGCATGTGCAATCCCACGTGAAAAAGCACTAAAAATCCTAAGGTACTTTGAAACCTACAAATTTTGGTTGACAAGAGTTATCCTTATTCTCTCATTTTTCCTAGGCATTGTCATATATACACCTAATGCAAAGGACATTTTCATGATGGAAAGAAAGACCTCACATAATGCTCTTTCTTATTTGCTTTGCATACATATTGACCCATTAAATTTGATTTCCAAAGATAGTTTTTCACATAAACAATTCCTGATTTTAGGCTTCCTTTCAACGTGATGTTTGAGTGTATTTCAATGTGGGTCTGAAGTACTTTGTAGGCACCAAAAAAATCAATGGTTTCACATGGATCTTGCAGCTGAGGAGGCCTTATAAATGAGATGCCTGGACAGTCAAGGTATAAATTATACGGCAAGATACATGCACTGATTTATTGAAAGACCATGTTGTCATGACCATTTATCCTTGGTGTCGTCAGATTTGTACTTACCATTCTGTAAATTCTTCATAGCACAAGGAAAGAATGCCATCATGTCACACTGTCCTTGGAGACTAAAATCTTAAAACATCACTTCCTCAACCACATCAATGTACAAAATACCTAGAGGCATAAACAAGTGTGTCAATCATTGGAGAACAAATGACCCTTTTTGCAAAGGTGGGTTAAGTTTCTCTTCAAAATGGGTTGTGGTGTAGAGGAAGTGGCTATCTAGCCCCACAAATGTATTGGAGGCATGGATGGGACCATACATTATACATCCACCCGTCTAATCAGCAGTTAACTTAATGTTGAGCAACAACATCATGCATCCAGTTGTTCAATCAGCAGTTAACTTAATGTATGACTCTATCCATGCCTCTGGTACATTCACGAGATTGGATAACCGTATCTGTGATGTAAGTAAATTGTAAGTTTATTATGCCATTAGTAGAAATTTTAGATGATTTTTTTTTTTTTTTACATAGTGTAACTAATCTTATCTGCATTTTCTATTTGGGCAGATATCATAAGAGATTTTCTTATAAGCAATAAATATTGGGTGGATATTATTGGTTAATAGAATTTTAAGGGAGAAATCATTATTCATGCCAACTTGCAAGCTTAATGGGCAAGGATCCATTCCAACCACTTTCTTCGTTAAAGATATTTTGTGTTATGTGCATTATTTGTGTGTACTTGAGAAAAACACTATATTCTTGTGTGTTGCAGTCCACTATTATCATCATTCAGATTTGACTTGTATTGTTCTTCTGAAATTGTGGTTGACTCCACAATGGTCTAACTCTACACTGCCCGATAGATTTTGAGTTCTATAGTTTTGCAATTAATTAATACACATGCAACAATAAGAATATAAACACATTTAGGTGGTATTAATAAGATAATTTGTAGTATGGTGATAACTTTTTAAAGCTTCACATCTTTGATGTTTTAATATTAATGAAAATTGACATATATAATCATATTTAGATGGTACTACTAAGATAATATGTATTGAATTGTAAAATTTATAAAGAATAATAAAATTCTGAAGTCTTATGTCTTTATTTTATAGAAGTAAAATACTTTTAAATAACAACTTAATACTGAATTTGTTCTTGTTAAAATCTTTTTATTTTTGAAAGATACATGTATATATGTATATATATACATATGTACATATTTATAAATATACATATGTACATATTTATAAATATACATATGTACATATTCATAAATATACATATGTACATATATGTATATATGTGCATATACATACATATCTACATACACATACATTAATACACACACACACACATTTACATATATATACACACACACATACATAAACATGCATACATATACATATATACATATATACACACACATATACAAATACACATACATACATGAATGATTACTAACATTTTGTGGGTGTCAAATTTATTAGGAAGACATCAATGTGAATTTAAACTTGTGACTAACAATGTATAAGCTATACTTTTCTATTATTCAATTATAATGATGATGAGTAAATGTTAGGTTAAAGATAGGGACATAGCTCATAGAGGTGAACTTAGATATTTAATATAATTATACTTGATTATATCTCAAGGTGTTTCTATAGCAACAAATAGGGATGGGTTTAGGGTCACGAATATTGGTGCAATTGAGATTAGGGTTCCTTACCAGGTAACCCAATCATGCAACCACAACCATTATCAATTAACAAAAAAAATTTCAAATCATTTTATTATTAGCAGTATTCAACATTCAAGAGTACACAAAAAAAAATTTCTAGTTACAAGCCTTCAACTTTCTCTTCGTTTTGATCTTCTCAATTCTCCAACTAACCCAAATGCATTGATTTATCATCTTTTATACTTCCACGTGTGGAAGTTTAACCGTTGGAAAAAGTGGTTCAACTAAATTATCTCAAATGATTCAATCACAACATACCATGTGTCCATATGTAACTATCTTTTCCAAGTGTTTGTGCATGTTTCTCTCTGTTTTCTCTCATGTTGGGGGTTCTATCTTGTTGGGAACTAGGAACTAAACATTGTGTTGGTGGTTTTGACCTCCTTAGGAACCCTTGAAATGTTTGTTTGTAGAAGTTCTTTGTCGTCGAGTTCAATAGGAACTAGAACTATTGGGAGTTTCGATGGTTCTTAGAATTGCTCCGAGCTCTAACTTGCAAAGCTTTGCAAGAAACTAAGTCTATATTAACGTTCCCACTAGGAACTAGAATTGTCAGGATTTTTGGTGGTTCCTAGAACTCTAATGAGCTTGAACTTGTTAAGCTTTGAAAAAATGTTTTTATCTGCGATATTGTCAAGAACTTGAATTGCCGATGGTTCCTATGGTTCCCAAAACTACTTGTAGCTCCAACATGTGAAGCTTCATGGAAACACCAAGTCTTAGAGGCTTTTGAACAATTTTACCAAGAACTAGAACTGCTAGTGATGCTAATAGGAAATAGAATTGTTTCATATCTTTGGAAGTTCTCACTCTTGTAGGAACTATTCAAATCTTCAAAATGTTATTTCTCCTTCATTCTAAGTTTTTGAGGGTGAATATGATACCAGGAACTTGTCAAGACTTTGAGTGGGAATTGTAACTTATCGGGAGTTCTTGGGGGTCTCAGAATAGTATGTTTCTCCAACTTGCTTATTGAAGCTTTTATTAGGAATTGAAACTTGTTGATAGTTCTTGAGGTTCATGGAACACCTCATAGCTCTAAGGCAAGGCCAAAACTCTGACTGCCCATAACTTTGCCAATTTTTGTCTAATTTCCACCAAATTTGAACTAGAGATACCCTTTTAGCTCCTATACAAGGTGAAGTTCTTTCTTGAACAAAAATAAACCTAAAAATTTCTCCCAAAAAAAATCATAAAAAACAACTATTACAAAACCAAAATAAGGAAAAAATTGAAAATAATGCAAGAAATCATTTTGGGTGATATAAGATTGCTCATGAACCCAAATGTTCTTGCATTAGATACTCCACACAAGTGAAATATTCCATAAGTTTATAACTCATAATTTTTTTGGAAAGTTTGGAATCGGAATTCCATACTTAGCCAATTCTACAACATTCATCCAAGAGGCTTTATTTGCAACTCTATTTTTTCAATGGACTACGTATTCCATGTCTTCCTTCCCCCCATGTTCTTTTTTCCACTTGAGAATCAATCAGTCTCTCTCTTCAAATTTCTTTTCAAAAAAATGATGTATCCATCCTTTTGCATCTTGCAAATTTGAGTGTGCATCCCCTTGTATACTTGTCTCTGCCTCATAATACGTGTATAAGTTAACAACATTAAAAATGAGAGATATATCTATACTTGCTAAAAGTTCAATTTCATAGGCATTGGATGAAGAATTTCTCAACACCCTACATGGGCCTATGTTCTTCCATTTTAATTTATTATATGATCCCTATAGGAACCTCTCTTTTCTCAAATGTGCCAAATCTAGATCAACAACTTGAAGCTCTTGTTCTCTTCTATGCATATGAGCCTTCTATTTGTACTTCATGGCACTATTTTCCAAACTCTCCTTCACCTCTTTATGCAATTCATGAATATAATTAGCAAAATTCTCTGCTACAACAATCTTCCTTGAAAAACTTGTACTATCTCTCAACTCATCAACACCTCTAGGATTATTCTCATAGACAATATGAAAGGGATTCTTTCCCACACTCCTATTGAATGAATTACTATAAGAAAACTCTTCTTGAGCTAATGTCAATTCCTATTGGTTTGGTTTATCACCTACCAAACATCTTAACAAATAACTTAGACTTTTGTTTAAACTTCAGTTTGACTATCAGTCTGAGGATGGAAAGTTGAGATGAAACAATACTTTTAGGAAAACCATGTATCCTAACAACCTTTATGAAAAATAATGCACTTGTGTGGGAAGCATCATTAATCTTGTGACATGGGATGAAATGAACCATCTTTAAAAATCTATCAACAACAAGAAAAAATGAATCATTACCTCTTTGTGTTTGAGGAAATTCTAGAACAAAATCCATACTTATATGTTCCCATGACCTTTTTGGTAAAGGTAATGGTTGATACAACCCCATATTCTATTTTGTCTCTTTGGCATGTTGGAAATTTTTTCACCTTTGCACTATATTCTTCACATATGTATTTATTTCAGGCCAATAGTATCCTTCATTCAATAGTGCTACTGTTTTATCCACACAAAAATGTCCACTTATACCTCCACTATGCTTCTCTCTTATTGAAATTTTGTTCATTGACCCTTGCAGTATGAATAAATTTTCCCCCTTGAACAATAAACCTTCTTGAATAAAATACTCTAGCCATGGATTTCTATCCTTCTCCAAATAATTCCTACACATTTCCCACGCTTCTTTAAATTTTGCATCTTCTTTATATAATTCTTTCAATGCATAAAACCCAATGACTTTAACTCTCAATTTATTGAACAAAAAACATCTTCTACTGAGTGAATTTGCTACCCTATTAGACTGACCACTTCTATACTTTAAAACAAAAGAAATTATACCCATTTCATATGTTTTTGACTTAACTTACCCTGGGTATTTATAAATTGTATTGCATGATGATTTGTGTACAATGCAAAATCCTTGGGTAACAAGTAATTCCTCCATTTCTTTAGTGCTTGAACTGTTGCATAATTGTTTTGATCATATACTGATATTTTCTTTTTACTTCACTTAATTTCTCATTGAAGTAAGCAATGGGTCTTCTCGCTTGACTCAAAATTGTACCAATTGCACATCCACTTGCATCACAATCTACTTGGAACACTTTAGTAAAATCTAACAAAGCCAATAAAGGGTTTTTTGTCACCTTTTTCTTTAATGACTAAAAGCTTTTCTCTATTGTAGTTGTGCATTGAAATTATTTTATGCTACCCTTCATTGTCTTTGTGATTGGTAGACCTATACCACTATTTTTTTGATAAACTTCTTATAGAAGCTCACCAAGCCATGTAAATTTTTGGCTACAAATATACTCTTGGGTGAAGGAAAATCCACAATTTATTTGACCTTCTCTAAGTCCATCTTCAATCCCTCTTCAGACACAATGAAATCTAGACACACTAGTTATTTCTTCATAAAAATATATTTATTTAAATTTACCATCAAATTTTCTTCTTTTAATATTTGTAATACTGTTCTAATATGAAACAAATATTCTTCCTTTGTCTTAATAAAAATCAAAATATCATCCAAATAAACAATGACAAACTTACCAAGGAAAGGTTTTAACAGTTCATTCATCGACCTCATGAATGTACTAGGGGAATTTGTTAATTTGAATGGTATTACCAACCACTAATACAATTCATCCTTTGTCTTGAATGTTGTTTTCTATTCATCTTCTTGTCTAATCTTTATATGATGGTAGCCACTCTTCAAGTCTATCTTGGTGAAGTACTTAGATCCACTCAAACAATCCGTCATATCATCCATCTAGGGAAATTGAAATATGTAGTTTATAATAATATTATTTATATCCCTTGAATCAATAAACATCCACCATTCTCCATCTTTATTTTGTGTCAATACTGCTAGTATAAAAGAAGGGATCAAACTTTCTCTTATCAGACCCTTATCCAACAACTCTTGCACTTATCTATTTATCTCCTCATTCTCCATAGGTGTCATTCTATATGGTTCCTTGTTTGGAAAGCTAGCCCTTGGTGTCAAGTCCATGTAATGAATTATGCTCCTTATAGGCAGAAATCCATCAAGCAACTCCTTAATCTATTTTTTTGTAAACTCATCCAAAATATCTTGAATCTCAATGGGAACTTCTTCCTTGTTCTTCGCTATCCTAACCTTTGCAAGATTAGGTATGAAAGCATACCATGCCTTTTCCTTCTTCATATCCTTCCAAAATTATTTCCCAATTACCTAACAAACTTTGGGTTTCTTTTCTACCTCCTCATCCCAATCTTTCATGGGATTCAAAACATATTCTTTCCCATTCTTCTTTATTTTAGAACAATTTATTTTTTCATCATGAATGGATTCCCTATCATATTTCCAAGGTTTACCCAAAAAAAATGGCATGCATTGATTATCATAACATCACACAATATCTCATCCTTCTAACTGTTGATATAGAAATTTACTAAACATTGTTTACATACCAATGATTTTTATCCCTTTTGTAACTAGGAAACTTTGGAGGGACTCACATGCTTCATCCTTTTCAATTGCAACTTCTCCACCATTTCTTCTGACACCGAATTTTCAATGATAACACTATCTATGATGACTTTACAACACTTACGTCTAGATTTACTTTTGGTTTTGAACAAATTCCTCCTTTGCATCATTTTCTTATCTTCTCCCAAGCATAGAGAAGATCCTCCTTTAAAAATATCTCCTTATCTTGACCCACTTCACCTTCATTTTCTTCATTTTATCCATATCCAATGCTTTTTCTCACTAACATCTTCAACATGTACTCTTCTTTATGTTGCATTCATTGCATCTATTCTTGCTGCAATTGCTTGTAACATCTCCACAATCACCATATCACTATCCTATGGTGCTCCTCCTCTTCAGCCGCATCCTCTATGTTTCATGTCTCCCTATAGTCCTCTGCTATTGCAAGCTTCCTCTCTTTTACTTCCCACAACAAATTCCTTTTAGGATTTTTCTCTTGACACAATCACAACATCAACATGCTCTTATACCACTTGGTGCAATCGAGATTGGGGTTCCTTACTAGAAAACCCAATCATGTAGCCACAACTATTATCAATTACAAATGATGTTTGAATAACACAAAATTAAAATCATTTTATTTTTGGAAACATTCACTTTTTAGGAGTACAAAAAAAATATTTTGGTTACAAGCCTTTGACCTTCTCTCCATTTTGATCTTCTCATAGTTATCCAACCGACCTAAACACATCGATTTTCCCATATTTTATACTTCCATGTGTGGAAGTTCTACCGTTGAAAGAGTTAGTTCAACTATTGTCTCAAATTGTTCAATCACAATACACCACATGTCCATGTGTAGCTGTCTTTTCCAAGTGTTTGTGTGCTTCTCTCCATTTTATCTCATGTTGGGAGTTCCTATCTTGTTGAGAACTAGGAATTGAACATTTTGTCAGTGGTTTTGACCTCCTCAAGAACTCAACATTTCCTTCTTTGTTGGGAGTTATGAGTTCATCAGGAACCAAATGCTATTGGAGGTTCCTATCTCCTTAAGAACCATTAAAATGTTTATTTGTCAAAGTTCTTTGTCAAAAAATTCAATAGGAACTAGAACTATTGGGAGTCTCAATGGTTCTTAGAATTTCTCTAAGATTCAACTTGTAAAGCTTCACAAAACACCATGTCTCTATCGGAGATCCCACTAGGAACTAGAATTTTTGGGAGTTCCAGTGATTCTTGGAACTCCTACAAGCTCCAACTTATTAAGATTCAGAAAAACTTAAACCTTTATTGATGATCCCACCATGAAATAGAACTGTCGATGGTTCTAATGGTTCCCAAAACTATTTAGAGATCTGACTTGTGAAGCTTCGTAGAAAAACTAAGTCTTAGAGACTTGTTAGTGATTTTTCCAAGAACTAGAATTATTGATGATTCTACTAGGAATTGGAATTGTTCCATCTCATCAGAGGTTCCCACTCTTGCAAGAACTATTTGAATCTTTAAAATTTTAAGTATTCCTCCTTCATTCTACATTGTTGAGGTTGAATATTATATTAGGAACTTGTCAGGCCTCTGAGCGGGAATTGGAACTTATTAGCGGTTCCTAAGGTTCCTAGAATAGTTTGTTTCTTCATTTTTCTTATTGAGGCTTCTATTAGGAATAAAAGTGTTTTGGCGGTTCTTGGGGTTCTTGGAATACCTCATAGCTTTAATTTGTTTTGAGGTAGGGCCAAAGCTTCGACTACCCATAAATTTTCCCATTTTCATCTAATTTCCACCAAATATGAACTAGAAATACCCTTTACGATCCTCTACAAGGTGAAGTTATTAATTGACCAAAATTCAACTTGAAAATGTCTCCTAATTAAAATCATCAAAAATCAACTACTGCAAAACCAAAATAAGGCAAAGAATAAAACTAAAGCGAGAAATATTTTTGGGTGATATAGGATTGTTCATGAACCAGTATGCCCCTACATCAAATGTCTATAATTTTGACCCTACCTCACAATTTCCTCATGAAAACTACAAATGAATTTAACCATTAGAATGGAACCAATTTTTGGTGTGAAGATTGCCTTTCATTCCACTTTCCCCAAACTAATGAGATAATTAGTAGACTAAAATTTAGAGAAAAACCCTATAGAGAACATTGGGTGGACTTGGATCATTAATATGGTTACACTTATTTATAGCTCAAGAAACTCCTATAATGATAAACAATGGTGGGTCAAAGTCCATGCATTTCTATACATTTGACTCATGCCTCAAGGAGTCCCTGTGGCTAACATAAGTTGTTTTAATAATGATAATTTAACTTAGTAGTTGGTGTGAAATTCATAATTCCACAAAACTCACCTCAAACACACTAGGATCCTCTATGCTATGTTAAATATTGGGGAAGGGCTCATAGAGAACATTGGAGTGGGTTTGGATTCTTAATATGGTTACCAATAAACCATACATCATGGTACCCTCGTGATGACACCTACAAGAAAGATTAGGTCAATCAATTGCCAAAAGCTTGATTCTATATTAAGGTGTCCCATGAGCACTTCAAGGTGTCTCACAAGTGGGAATAATGCCTAGATTTGTGGTATGAAACTCATAATTCCCTATTGTCCACCTCAAATCCATTGAGCATATCCAATCTCATATTTAAGCATACTTATGCTTGAACCTATCTTTTAATTATTTCAATAGAAGAATAGATTTTATAAATATTTATGAATTTTATACAAAACATTACACGAAATTAAAAGTAACCTACTAAGCATACTTATTTCCTAACTAGGCTCAAAGGCTACCATCCATTAAATTGTATAAAGCTATATATAGTTTTTCAATATTAAGTACAAGTAAAAAGAATAAATAGATTTGAATTTGAAAGGATTTGTGAAAATAATTTGCACCATTTTATATGAACAATAATTGTATTAGAAAAACTAAATATATTCAAAAAATCAAATTGTTCTTTATATTGTATAATATTATTTGTTTAGTATAATCTTTAAAAAGTATAATATTATAAAAAAAATTATTTATTAAAAAAGTATTATAAGTGATTATTAAAATATTTATAATGATTTAAAGTAATTAATAAAATAGATTCATTCAAATAAAAATATTACATAAGAGAAAACATTTCTTCTTTCTTCCCAACCTCCCAATGGTGAGGTGGAAGGCACCTTGATAGCTGGAGCTAGTGTTGCATGCAAGAATATTTATGAGAAAGTACCAAAGGAGGGTTAAAAGGGATGAATCTAAGGTTTATAGGGTGTGAGGGAGACAAAGGATATCATCCCTATGTTTGAGTTATGAAATTTCCCCCCTTTTGTTGATAAAGGGAAATAGTTTTAGGGGATAGGCTCATGTAGTCTATTGGGTCCTTCTAGTTCAAGTGATAAAAGGTGTTAAGATTAAAAATATTTTCTCATCAATGATATGATGGTTAAGGTTGTTCAATTCTCCTTCAATCATTTTTATTTTAGATTGTCTTGGTTCAGTTGTTCTCTTTTTGTTCTTGGGTGGTTTACTCATTTTTTGTGTTCAACACCTTCGCTATTTGATTGCTGATGTAATGCAACCTTAATGCTATTAGGTCCATATTTTTTCTCTTAATTGTACCATTAGACTTTATCATTTTATATTTTTTGATTTGTAAAATGGTTTGAGCCTTTTCAAAACCCATCTTTATTAATAATATCAATTTTTTTCTTAAAAGGTATGTTGTATTTTTTGAACATTTCAATTATTTTTTGTTAACATTATTCAATTTGGTATTAATATTTTAGTAAAATTAAAGAATACTTGAATTACAAATTCTATATTAAAACAAGACTACTTTTCAATTA
The DNA here is from genome assembly GCA_007258455.2 of Sequoia sempervirens. Taxonomy (NCBI): domain Eukaryota; kingdom Viridiplantae; phylum Streptophyta; class Pinopsida; order Cupressales; family Cupressaceae; genus Sequoia; species Sequoia sempervirens. The sequence continues at coordinate 106,453 of VDFB02273091.1, read as the reverse complement.
ATTCATAAAAATAAAATGAAATATATATAATCAATTGATCTTAATTTTAAAAAATACTTTTTTGATAGAATATAAAACAATGTTTCTTCATCCATGGGTTTGGAGTATGTTTTCATTTAATAAACAAAGTATTTATTCAATGAAATCTAAATATAATAATATCTAATATATTATATTCTTACAATTAAATTTACATGGAAATATAATATATAAAAATTTAAAAGAATTAAGTTAAATGTAAAATTAAAATTTAAGAGTCTCTATAATTAAATGATACTTATGTTATCTTTAAAGCACTATATAAATTAGTCATCTAATCTTATACATAATTATGATGAAAATATTTGTTTAACTAATTTTTTTTTTTTTTATCTTCAATGTGTCTTGATTTGTAGATTTCTACGATATCTTCTTTTTAATTTACACATTTAGGTTACAAAATATTGGAAGCCTCTCATTGGTGGCAAGATCAAGCTATATCCTTGTTCTAGGGGTTTCTTCATTGCATCCTCTTCCTCTTCAAAGGACATGGGTTTTCTGCTTAATGACAAACTTTGGATGTGGGGAGAGCACTCCCTCTTGGTAGCCTCAATCATCTCCTTTAACCCCCTCTCTGAACCTTTCAATATTAGAATAGTTTGGATTAGGTTTCCAAATATTCCTCTCTAGTTTTATGAAGATTCATAATATGAGACCATTAGTAATGTAATTGGTCACTTCCTAAAGCTTGATTCAACTACTTCCTTCATAGGTCACTCTATGTTTGCTCGTATTCTAGTGGACATAGATATCTCCAAGGATCTTCATGGGGATACTATTTTGATGATGGGGGATAGGCCTTGGAATCAACCACTTGAATATGAGGGCCTCCCCTTCAAATGTAGACAATGATTTTCCATCAATCACTTGGCTTCATATTGTTCACTCTCTTGGTGCAAGTGCATGACTACATGGTGGAAAAATATCCACAATGCTCACTTGAATATCAATGCTTCTAACAATGAGCCTTCTTAGGATGTTGGTTCTTCTCCTCCTATTCCCTCTATGGAGACTCACATTCCTGAGGGTTTTTATCTTGGGGTTGGTGTATATTTAGTGAGTCTTTATATATATGACTCCTATTAGGGAGTCCCACCCAACTACTAATTCTATCACATGGCCTTTTGTTTCCAATAATCTTGTTATACTTTGGATTCAATGTGACACCTATTTTCTTTTGAGGTGATTGATAGATGATTAACATCTCCTAATAGATGTTACTCTATTGTGGTTCACCCTTGGATGGGTCCTCTAAGGGGGCACTCCCTCACTTTTCTCCAAGATCTAAGGACTTAGAAGATACCATTTCTTGGACAATTGTTCAAGGCGAAAGAAAGGTCTTCCAAAATATATCTCCCAATTGCACACTAGAGTTAAGGGTGTGAGGTTGAATAGGGTAGGGAATTCCATTATTTAGGCTAGATCCTTGGATTCTATTTTATGATTGGGAACTTGGTTGAAGTTGTGTTCATTCTTGCTTAGTATCTTAGTTGTAATTATTTTTTGGTCTCATTTGGGAGAATGTATTGGATTTGAGTTTTTCTATCTAATGTACATGGTTTATGGTTCCTTCAAAACCAACTTACCTTAATCAGAACTCCCATCCATAACATCAAAATTAATCTTACATATTGTCCTTTTTATTGATGTGAACTATATATCATCATAATTTTGATTGTTATCTTTATCCTCCTTTATATCCTCTCAAAAATCATCTACAAAATGGACATAACATTATATGTTCAATACTACGAAGAAGTAGGGAGAATGGGGAGCTGTTCGGGTGGTAGTGATGGTGGTGGCGATTTTTCAAATGCTGAAAAGGTGGGAGATTAGGATGCTGCTTCAGGCGTCAATGGCGGATGGTGTGCTGATGACAAGGTGATGTCAGGTGGGGCCCTTGCTACAGGTAAGTTGAGTGGGTCCCCTTTTGTGGCTAATATTTCATTTGATGGTAAAGGGGCTTCGAAGAATGTGTGTCCGACGCTTTCCCTGGTGCCTGGCACTGAAAATGTGGTACATGGCTCAGAAAAGTTAGGGTATGCCTTGTCCTCAGATGGGTGTGATGGGAATCCTTTTGCAGAGGGTCTTGGGCTTGATAAAGCCAGGAATGCTCTATTGTCGAAATCTTCTATTGATTGGTCTAATCTGTTTGGGGCTAAGCCTAAAGGAAAAAGTACTTCACCTCCTGTGCCTTTTATTGCTAATAAATTGACGGGGGAGCACTCTGTTACTATCCCGAATTGAATTGTTGACAAAAGAGTGACTAATATGGACATGGTTCTACTGGGTAAATTTGTTGGTCCTTGGCCTCATATTGAGCTAGTCCATAAGTTTACTTTGACTCGCTGGAAACCTAAAGGACAAATAGATGTGGCTGCTATTGCCAAAGGGTTCTTCTCTTTTTCCTTTACCTGTGAAGTATGGTGATGGCATTGACAAGGGGTATGGTGATGGCATTGACAGGGGGGTTCGTGGTTCCTTGGAAAGTCATCCTTGATGCTGAAGAAATGGGAAACATGTTTTAATCTGAATTTGTGTTCATTCTCTGCCGCTCCGGTTTGGGTCAGATTGCCTGGTTTGCCTCTAGAATTCTGGGATGAGGAAGTGCTTAAGGGGATTGCTAGCACTTTTGGTTGTCTGTTATCTATTGACCAAATGACGACATCAAGGAAGCGGCTAGTTTATGCCAGATTTTGTGTAAATGTGGAGCAATCTTCTAATTTTCATTCTATGGTGAAGATTAACTCTAAACTTGGAGTGTGGGAGTAGATGGTTGAATTTGAATCGAATCCCTTTTCCTGTTTCCATTCTAAAAAAGTTGGCCATTGGGCAATGAAATGCCTTCTTAAATTTCCTAAGCAAATGATGAAACAGTGGAGAGAAAAAGAGAAACCTCAAGCTTAGGAGGTGGAATCTCAAATACCTCAAGCTTCGGTGATGGAGATGGGAGGGGAACCTCATTTGGAGGTCAGTCAAGATAAATCTCTAAATGAGTTAGAGAAGGTGGTTGACTGTCAACCTGAGCAAGGGATGGTGAATTAGGTGCTTCAGGTTGAAAACGTGCCTAATATGGATAGTTCTGTACTTTTGGAGGAAAATAATTCTTCGGTGGTTCCTGAATCAGGTTCCCCCCATGGGGAAGTGATTCATTCTGAGTTGGTGGAATCTAGTTCTCCTCTTGGGGGAAGGATTCCTCAAAATGTGGTGTTGAAAGATGAGGGGTTTGAGATGAAACTTGAGGTAAAGGAGTCAGAGGAGTTGGAGGATGTGGATAACCAACCTTTTATCATGGTACATGGCTGCAATAGGAAGAAGCATTCTCCTTCGCCAAGCGTCGTGACAAGAAACATGAAGAGATTGGATTGTGGGTCTGAGCTGCGTGGGAGAGGTAGGCCCCCAGCCAATGTTATGAGAGATAAAGAGAGTCAGATGGATATTTCTGATGGTATGCATAGAACTCTAATGGATATGTGCTCTAAGAGCACTTCCCATAAAATTACATGAAGATTATTTCTTGGAACATGAGGGGTCTGAATCACCCTCATAAACATGATCTCCTAGCTAATCCGGTAAGAGATCATTGTCCTGATATTGTTTTAATTCAAGAAACAAAAATGGGTGTTGATAAATTATCTAGACTTAGATTGAAGTTGTTTAAAGATTGTGGTATGCATTGCTCTGAGGCGACGAGTGCCTCTGGGGGGATTGTCACTTTTTGGAAGCTTCGGGTTATTAGAGGTGTGGAGGTTTTCAATGATCGTAATCATGTGGCTACTTCTTTCTTCCAATTGAATGACAAGTTTTCCTGGACTATATCTAATATTTATTCTCCTTATTGTAAAAGTGCTAGAAAAAGGCTTTGGGTGAACCTTTCCTCTTTTAAAGTTTGTCATAATATTGATAATTGGTTGGTTATTGGTGATTTTAATACTCGTTTGCATGATGTTGATAAGTTGGGTGGTTCACAAAATGTGGATGATAGTAGAACAGACCTTATGCAATTCATTACTGATTCAACTCTTTTTGACCTTGATCTGAAAGGGGTGTCCTATACTTGGTTGAATAGGCATGTGGGTGATGCCCTCATCCAGGTTAAGCTGGATCGTGCCCTTTTAAACCCTAAGTGGTTGGTCCACTATTCTTGCTCCCTTTCAACTTTGACTAGATTGGGGTCGAATCACTTCCCGTTGGCTTTATTGGTGGACCTGTTGGGTGGTAAGAAGAATTTTCCTTTTCAGTTTGAGAAAATGTGGACGTGTCATCCTGATCTGGGTAGTTTGGTGAAGGACTGGTGGAGTATCGATGTGGAGGGGTTGACTATGTATAGAGTGGTGAAAATTTTGGCTAATGTTAAGCTTAATGTTTGAAAATGGAATCGTACTTATTTTGGCCAAATTTTTCAGGAGAAAGATGGGGTTTCTAAGGAGCTTCATTTGATTCAGCAAGTTCAATCGTTTGGTTATAATTAGGACCTGATGCTGAAGGAAAATGTCCTGCTTTCCAAATTACATAATATTATTGTGAAGGAGGAGGAATTTTGGAAGCAGTGATTGAGGATTATGTGGCTGAAGATTGGTGATAGAAACTCTAAGTTTTTCCATATTTCTACTCTGAAACATAGAGCTTCGAATCGTATTAATTTGATTAATTTTAACAATCAAGCTTTGGAAAAAGATGTTGAACTCCAAACTGTTGCGACTTCTTACTTTTTTCAGTTGCTTTATGTGGAGGGTGTGCTTGATGGGGCTTGTCAAGAGGATATTCTAAAGGATATCCCCTAGTTGGTGGATGTTGAAACTAATAGGGAACTTGTTTGTATTCCCTCGGCTGAGGAAGTTAGGGGAGCCGTGTTCTCCTTTGAAGGTAACAAGGCTTCGGGGCCTGATGGTTTCCCTATGTTCTTTTTTCAGTTCTTCTGGGAAATTATTGCTAAAGATGTGGTGGTGGCTACTAAGGATTTTCTTAGATCGGGTTCCCTCTTAAAGGAAATCAACTCCTCTTTTATTGTTTTGATTCCCAAAAAGCCTGGTGCTACTTCTTTTGAGGAATTTCAGCCTATCAGTTTGTGCAACTCTATCTATAAGATTCTTTCCAAGGTGTTGACTTTGAGGTTGCAAAAGATTTTTCCTTTCATCATTTCCCCTCAACATAATGGTTTTGTGGCTGGTAGGAAAATTTTGGATTCCATTCTTTCTGTGCATGAGAATATTCATTCTCTTTCTATTAATAAACAAGCTAGTTTTATCCTTAAACTTGACTTACTCAAAGCTTATGATAGGGTGGATTAGGGTTTTTTTGTCTAAGATTCTTATCTCCTTTGGTTTTGGGGAGAAGTTGGTGGCTTTGGGTTTTCAACTTATTTCTACCCCTCGGTTCTTTGTGCTTATCAATGGATTTCCTTCACCTCTTTTTGATTGCTCTAGAGGGCTGCGGCAAGGGGATCCTATCTCTCCTTTTTTGTTTATAATTATGGTGGAGTCTTTGGGTTGCCTTATCCAAAGATTTGTTAATTCTGGATGTATGACTGGATTATCCCCTTCTTCTGCTAATCTTGTTTGCTCTCATCAACAATTTGTGGATGATTCTTTGCTGCTTGGGAGGCGTCTATAAAGGAAGCCAAGGCTATTAAAAGGATTTTACATTTATATGAGGCTACGTCTGGGCAGAGAGTTAGTTTACAAAAGAGTGTTATATTCTTCTTCAATACTCCGATTCAAAGATAGTTAAGGATTGCTAGAATCTTGCAGTGTCAAATCGGTGATTTGCCTGCCTCTTACCTGGGACTCCCCTTATGTTCTAAGGCTCCTGAGTCTTTGTGGAGGGGGTTGCTCGATAAATTTAATTCCAAGTTGGATGGGTGGAAAGGGGCCTTATTGAGCCAAGTGGGTAAAGTTCAACTGATTCATTCCACCTTACAAAATATTCCGGTTTATGCTCTTAGTCTGTTTCATATGCCGAGGAAATTTGTGGATCTCTTGGAAGGTATTCAGAAAAATTTCTTATGGACAGGGGTTGAAGATAAAAAAAGAACTCATTTGGTGGCTTGGGATGATGTTTATCAGCCGAGGAAGGTTGGGGGGTTGGGTATTCGCAAAATCAGACCGTTTAACATTGCCCTTTTGGGGAAACAACTATGGAATCTTATGTTAGCTAAAAGTGAGTGGGCGAAAATCGCTTGGAGTAAATACTTACATGGTGCTGATGGGATTAGAGAAGTGTTGTCTTTTGAGTTTAATCCCCTAAATGGCTTTGTGTTGTGGAACTCAATGCTGAAGGATCATAGGCTTGTTGCTAAGGGTCTCTCCTGGTAGTTGGGAAATGGGAGTACTTTATTCTGGGATGATAATTGGATTGGTAATGGACCTCTTAAGGATTAGTCTTGGGCTTATCCCTTTATGGACCTTATTCACCATCTTGCTGGTAGATTTGTTGCTGATTATATTGATGGAGGTAGTTGGAGGAAATTGTATGAATTGGATCCTGGTCTTGAAGTTATTTATAAGGTTATATCTTGTATTCACATTCCTGTTAGTCCTTCTCCTGATAGATTTGTTTGGAAGTCATCCTCTGAGGGTAAATTTTCTGTTGCTTCAACTTTCTCTTTGAATGATTCCTTTGTGGGTCCGCCTCCCTTTTGGGCTTTTGTTTGGTCCTCTAGACTGATTCCTAAGATTAATATTTTCTTCTGGCTATTTTGTCAGAATAAAATTCTTACTACTGATAATATGATAAAAAGAGGTTTTGTTATGCCTAATAAATGCTTTCTTTGTGAAGAGGAAGCAGAAAATACTTGTCATTTGTTGTTTGGATGCAGATATGTTGGTGTAATTTGGTATCATGTTCTTTCGCTTTGGAATCTTAGTTGGGTTTTTCATGGCTCTGTTAAAGATTTATGGTTCCAATGGGTGTGCCCCTCAACTAATCTGGCCTTGCAGATTTTGTGGTCCCTTTCTCTGCCTCATTTGACTTGGGGGGTGTGGTTGGAACATAACAACATAATCTTCAGAAATTCTGCTCTTCCTGCTGTTTCCGTGGCCCATAGGATTTGTAATGTTATTAAGGAGAATTTTATTTCGGGGATCTCCTTCCATGCTGGTCAGAGGATTAATTTATGCTCCTATGATATTTCAATTGATCAAAAGTGGAAGCTGCCCTGTGATATATCTTTCCCAGTTTCTAAGGGGAAATCTTCAAGAGAGGGTGTTTTTTGGAAGGCACCACCGGATGGTTGGGTTAAGATCAACTTTGATGGTGCTGCTAAAGGTAATCCAAGACTTGCTAAATGTGGGGGAGTGATTAGAAAATCTAGTGGTAGGCTCGTCTCTGCTGTGGCACTCCCTTTGGGAAACCAGACAAACCACTTTGCGGAGGCGGCTGCCACCTATCATAGTCTTGCTCTGGCTCAAAGAAGAGGGTATAGAAAGATTTGGTTGGAAGGTGATTCTCTGAACATTATTAATAATTTGAAGAATTTATCTCCTTTGTCTTGGAATATTTAGGCCTTGATCAAGGATTCCATTGAAATTATTAAATCCTTTGATAATGTTTATATTTCCCATATTTTGAGAGAGGGAAATAAGTTAGCCGATTTCTTCGCTAACTTTGGTGCTAGAGATAGAAAGGTTTGGGATTTAAATGATCCCCTCCCTATGAGGCCACGACTATTGTTATAAATGAAAGTTAATTTATTTTACAATTTGTGCACGTCCTTGCTCACGTGGTGGCATATCATTAGGAAGGAGGGTATGGTTATGATTTTGAGGAAAGGTTATCATATGGTGCGGGGTTTGAATTCATTATGGTTTTCTTGTCTCGTGGTTTCCTTCGCATGGATTGTGGGTGTTAGCCACATAAGCTTCCAGAGTCTTCTGTGGATTTTTTTGATTCTGTGTTGTTGGCTGCTTCCTTCTGAGTTCCCTGTTGTGTTCTTGGTTTCTACTTTCCATCGTCATGGGTGGGGACAGAAACCGCGTTGAGCCTAAATCTTGTGACACTACAAAGCAGAGAAAGGAAGTGTGGGAGATATTAGAGAAGGGTGACCTAACTCCCTTCATGGAGAAACTACATGGAAATAATACTCAGGTTACTGCCCTGGTCGAGAAAGGATGGAAAGGGAGAACCCTGGAGTTGGGTGGTAGGGAAATTGAGGTGGACGAGGAGTTTATAGCTCAGATTACTAGCCTTTCGATTAAGGGCATGTAGATGTATAGGGATAAAAAAGAGTTGCTGGTTGCGATGTCTCTTTTCTTCAAGTAGAATGAGAGTGATGACTTGAAGCCTGCGAAGAGTGGAGGGTGTCTTAGGACTTCCTTGAAAGCTCTTTGGTGAGATCTTGTCAAAGAAATCATGAGGTATGTTACCCTGGAAGGAAGGTATACGACCATTAACAATTACCATTTTCCATTGTTTACTCATTTTAGGCACAAAAAATGGGTGTCTTTTCCCTATTATTTTCTGGTGTCGATGGATTGTGGGATTAAAGAGCACAAGAAGAACCCCAAAAAACCTGTTTTGCATGCAGGGCTGATTCTTGTAATATATGAACATGTTAAAGCACATGATGTGCAGAAGACTCTAGTTACTCCGAAAACTAAATCCAGGGAGGGTTATGATATTGAGTCAGGTGAGGAAAGGGCTTCTAAGAAACCAAGGAAGAGGAGGTTGATGTTAAATAAATATTCTAAGTCAGACATGGATGATGCTGATTATGTCCCTGATTTGTATGCTTCTTTGGAGGAGGGCCGCATATCCCCTGTGTAGGGTAAATATGGGAAAAGGAATTTGATTGAGGAAGTGGGCTATATGACTTGAAGTGATGATGTGGAGGTGACTGTTCCTTTAAAGGGGAACAAAGACAAAAATGAGCTTTATGGGGAAGCTTCTTCTCCTCCCCCTGCATCTAGACTTGTGCAAGATCTTGAGGAGGGAAGTCAGAAGAGAAGGGTTTTGAAGAATGCCCCTTTCTCTGTGGATGGTGGCTTCCATGGAGGGGATGTTATGAGCACTTTCATTGGGTTTCCTAAGCAGAAGGATAGAGCTGTGGGTGGTGATCAAGCTACAGGAGCTAAGAAAGCGGACATGACGAGGATTCAGAAGAGGCTGGCTGCTGCGGAGAAAATTGCTGACTCCATTCATAGGATGAAGTCTCCTGTGACTACTGCTAAAGGTAAGGCTACCTTTGAGGAAAAGGTCCATGAGAGTTCCTCTGAAGAGGATGTTGCTATGGGAAATCGCATTGAAAACTTTGATAGGGAGGATCTTACTGATGTGTTGGGTTATGCCCATGATAGTGCCAATGTTCTTTTAAATTTTTTTAAATGGTTTTTTCATGAAATTAATAGGTCTAATGTTCACATTAGAAGCATTGCTTGTAAGGCTGAGGATCCTATGATCTAAAGCCAAATTGACAACTTAATGGCTGGTCTAAATACTGTGGCGGAAGAAACCGTCAATCTGAAATAGAGTATGGAGGTTAGAATGTTCTCCCTTGAGGAGAAAATTGACAAAATTTGGAACATGGTTATGAAGAGTGGGGAAGATCCTAAAGTCCTGGGTAGGCTAGACTTTGCAAAGGATTTTTACCCCATTAAGAGAAAGGAAATCTTGTTTGCAGATGATATGGTTGTTGAGGGTACGGATTGGGGAGGATTATGTTGCTGCTAAGGGTTTTGTTAAAGGTTTTGTTTTGAGCTCTGAGGTAAATACTGGTGGGCTTGGGGTTAGGACTAGAAATAGACTAAAAAATCAGGTTGGAGCCTTGGGTTTGGAGGTTTTTGATAGTGGGGTTAAGGGACAAAAGCTTGCTGCTAGTGAAATGGAAGCTGTTGAAATTCTAAACAATATGTAGTGCGGTGTGCCATTTTTTGGCTGGTGGTTTGTTGTCGTTGGGCTGATGGTTGTTTCTTGATGTTTCCTTTTTGTGTCAACTGTTCCTTTTTGTAAAGGGTTCCAAGCCCCTTCAAAACCCATTTTTTACTTCTAATCAAAACATTATAAGTTCAATAATAAAATAAAAATAGAAACTAATTAGTTCTAATTTACTCTGTTGAAAATGATTTCTTTAAAATTCTAATCAAATAAATATGGTAATGAAGATGAAGTTATAAGGAAAAAAATCAAATAAACAACCTACCTACCTATTTAGATTCATAATAACAATTTTTATCATGTGAGATACTATTATTGATATAATTAACCAAAATAAAAAAATTGAATTCATACAAAGAAAAAATTTAGACTGATCATGAATGTGAAATTTGATCATATTACATTATAATATAGTTTAACTTTTTGTAACTAAATTTATATAGGCATAAAAAAAATCTCCATATAATATAGCTATTACATGCACCTATATTTCTTTAATATCTTGGTGAAGTATTTATATACCTAGCTCTTTAGTTTAGCCTTTGAAATTCCTATTGAAGTAGTGATAGAGTTTTTGTTTGGTGACATGTCAAAATGGAAAAATATCATTCTCATATGTGAACAAGACCAAGGTTTTTCTTTCAAGGTGTGTACATTCCAAACAAATTATCACCTTTTGTGAAAGTAATTTTTTTTTTGTGAAACACTATATGAGCAACAAAAAATATCTCATTGAAATATAATGGCCTAAAAATAGGAATAGTCCTCATGGCCTACTTAAGGTAGAAAAAGACAGGTAATCACAGTGATTTGTAGAAACTAATTCTTTATTAAAAGGGTTTATTCAAGTGAAAAGTTCAAAAATATATAAGAAAATTCCACTGACAATATAAAAGGTTCCATTTATATTTGAGTGGGAAGCTAGCATTTTTTGGATTATATAAATTTTTCTAGCAATTTATTTTATTGTCATTCTCTAAATCATAAGATTTGGGATTCTATTTTGGCCCATCCTCATCCTAGTTCTCAAGAAAGATGAGACATTGACAATCACTAGCAATTAGAAAATCACCATAACATTGTAAGATGATTAATTTAAGAAAATATTTATCTTTGACCCTAATATATGAACTCTAGTTATGATGAATACACAGGTGTTGCACAGACAGTTGTCGCTGCACCAAAAGATCGACATGTCAATGCCTGATACAACCACCAGATTTATACAAGATCCAAGATCTACAAGAGGTGTTTAAGCCATGCCATGAACCCAAGCACCATGCTGTACAACACAAGGAGACCAAGGGAAAAACTCTTGCAACAATCACCCCCAACACAAGTGAGGTGCTCCAACCTATGACCTCCGCTATGATACCAATTGTTGCATAGGTGGCTACCGTTGCACCATTAAAAGATTGACCTGTCAATGCTCGATACAAACACCAGATTTATACAAGATCCAAGATCCATAGGAGGTGGTTATGCCATGTCATGAACCCAAGCACCATGCTGCACAACACAAAGAGACCAAGGGTGAAACTCTTGCAACAACAAGCACCTCTAGTTCTAGAGAAAGGTAAAAGTGTTGTATCTTCCTCATTAATTCTTCCTTTCACAAGGTGATATTATCCTATAAAAAAATTAATAGGGGGAAGTTTACCAGTTCATTTTCTAGGTGATTCTCTACAACCTCATGAACATTCTCTTAGGTAACTAGTTTATTGTGCTTACCAAAAAAGAGTAAAATAAAGAAGGGATATTCATGAAAGATTCATCCAATTTTTTTTTCATGGAATATGTAGGGAATTATAGAAAATTTATAAATTATTTTTGTATGGGTATCCTATTAAGGACTAGTAGCCTTTGATATCATTTATTTGCAAGCAATCAAAATCTCCATCGTTTTACTTTAGATCTTAGTAAATTGTATTCTGCATGATGTATCTCAACTTATCACTTATCATGAGGAAGGTTGTGGAATCTATGCCCTCAAAAAATTCCAACCCTTTCTTGTACTGTGATTTCTTAGGATCAAGACAAATGCTACTACTTTTTGGATCACATTTGATATCATTGACTATTGTTTAGTCCTATTAAAATTTATGCACCTAATTATGTTCAAGATTGAGTGGAGTTAAGACATTGGTTGATAAATAAATCCTCTTTTCATAACATTTTTAGTGGAAAATTTAATATGACTAACCCAATAGTGGGTAAAAAGGGCACTTCTTCCCATGTATTGGTGCACTAGTGAGTGTGAGGTTAATTTTAAAATATCTATTAGGGGATATTAGACCCTACCTACAAGTAAAATTTTAACTCTAAAAATTGGTGGCTCATGTGGTTTGATTTTCATAGTACAGGAAGATTGTGTGCTAGAAAAATTAGGCCATGTTCTTTCATTTTTTAGAAAATGTGCTATTGAAGTTCACCCAAAGGATGTTATTTATGACTATTCTCTTTCCACTTTTTAAGCTAGTTTGTGGTGAAATATATTGTAAATAGTTCTTCACTTTTAACTCTTCATGAACATGAAAGGTCGACTGTTATTACCCTAAATTATCTCTAACACATTTTATTTATGAATATAGATAAACAATCCATCTATTGAATCCTTCCTAACTTGGAGGTCCTTAATTTAGGATTTTTTTTGCTACATAAAAGTACCATAATTTGCCTCATTTTTTAGTTTGGAATTTATTCCCTCATTTCTCATATGTGTCTAGTTGGATACAATGGTTGAATGAAACCATGACTTGTATTAGTTATCTTCTTCAATAGCATGGTAAACAAATGGCTAGGGGCCATACAAATATGAAAATTTAGCTTTGAAAAAAAATTAAGATCTTCTTTACTCAATTCTAAGCCTTTGACATCTTTCTTTTTTTATAAAGATTCTCTTCTCAAACACAAGCTTGAGAATTAGGTGTTGAAATCCATACTCACCTTCATTAGATCAAGCTCAAAAATCAAGGTTCAAAACATTCTTCATAACTTTGATAACAACACATTCTACAAAACAAATAAAAGTTGTGAAAACTAGCCATGATTGGTTCACTAATCTTCTTAAGATATTTAGGGATTTTCTAGATCATTAGTGTTTCCTACCTAGAGATACTCATTATATATTGTTTAATCCCTTCAAGAGTGCACAAATATTGTTCCTTGCAAGATCAAGGATGAGATCCACATATACAATAAAACAAACATTCCAAATAATCACACACCAACATGTTGAAATAAAATAGAGATTACACAACACAAAAAATGTTTTTGAGATGAAATTCCCTATTGATAAATACTTCATAATAGAATAATAAATATCAATGTAAGGAATTACCATATAATACTCTATTAGGAAGAATCTAATCCACACACAATATCCAACCAAAGATCCCAAATAGAATATTGTTACTATATACTTGAGATTCCTCACATTGATATTTATATCCTATAGGCCCTCACAAATAATAGTGTAGAGGTAAGTTACTATTGTTGCAAGATATGATAGTGTAAAGGAGGGGATTTTCTACTCCCAAGTCTCAAGACAAACATAGGCTACATGGAGCAAATAAACCTCAGTTACCTCAAAGTACAAAGCTCAAGTGACATAGCATAAAATGAAGAATCTTGGAACAACTTGATTAAATAAAATGTTAAGCTATTAGATACAAGAATGATAAAACTACTAATTAACATAAATTGATATAAAATTATGAAATATGGATTAAAAAAACAAAAATATTAAAACTCATAGATTCTACCCCTAGAAAGGAAAATCCTCAGCCACGAATGACAATGAGCTATGGTGATGTCTACGCCTCGCTTGTCATTCCTGTTAGAACAAAAGATAAAAACCTTAAATTTTCAACACCTAGATCTTTTGAATCCATACATTTGCATACAAGAAGGACCGAGAAAAAAATTGAAGTTATTTCAAGGCTTGCCTTAGTCAAACCCCCATTTTTGTGTTTCCACCTCCACAAACAACCATATAGATAGAGATAGAAAAAATGAGACGTTTGATATAAAAAAACCCCACTGTGAAGGAGAGACCCTATCACGAATGTAATAGACAAGACAAGTAGATGATTTTAAATAGATGATACAAAGTAGACAAGAGAGAATTACCAACAATTTGTGGCTCCTCTCTTGGCTTGAAAGATGAGACATGCTTGCTTGCAAGAGAGCCTTGGCTATTGATGAGACAAGAATCCAACAAAGCTTCATTGTAGAGAGAAAGAGAGAAAATATGTAGTAGAGAATAGAGAAAGACAACCAAATCCAATGAGAGAGAGTGATAACAAATGAGAGAAAGAGTGGAAAGAGGAGTTTTTTGAGGCTACATAGGTGGGAAGAGTTGTTACTCTCACGTTTCTGCTGTAATGACACGTGTCATAGGTAAAGGATGCAAGATTCCCTCATTTGAAAATTGGAAAGTTTGGGGATGCTAGCATATCATGCGGACATCCACACGTCACATAACCATCCTACTCAAAACTTCACAAGAATGAGGTGTATAGACTACTAATGCTTCATCGTTGTCCCTATGAAGTTGGAATAGTGAAATTCTGACTCAATTTTTTGTCATTAATGTGGTGAGGTGCCATAAATGCAGTGGGATAAATATGCAAGTGTGAAATTTCCACGAGGTGCAATTTTATGACACTACATTTTTCCCTGCTTTAGTGAGCTAAATTTTGAAGAAAAATTAGTTACACTAAAGTAGTTAAGAAGACATAAATACGAAAAAATCATTTTTTTAAAAATTTTACAGATTTACCAAAAATGATACTATAGAGGCCATAGAGGTCAAGCGGGTGGATACTAACGATGCACCCAACATTCAAGCTCAATGATAAACTACAACACTTGACATTATGTTTCATTCTACAAAACACAAAATTGGGTTAGTTTCGAAAATTGTAAGAACCTACCACGACAAGAAGAATGCTTAAGAAGAATTTGATGGTTCAAAAGAAAAATATGATGAAAAGGTGAGTATATGCCCCCTCCTATTTTTCCCCTAGCTAGGTGGGGTGAAAACAGGAAGGAAGGGACATTTTCACCACGAAAAATGGGAAAAAATGACCTATATATGTCTCGGGTGGGTCCATGGAAGGGTCATTTTTACTATTCAATGTGAGGAGTT
Organism: Sequoia sempervirens; assembly: GCA_007258455.2. Classification (NCBI taxonomy): domain Eukaryota; kingdom Viridiplantae; phylum Streptophyta; class Pinopsida; order Cupressales; family Cupressaceae; genus Sequoia; species Sequoia sempervirens. The sequence continues at coordinate 91,392 of VDFB02273091.1, read as the reverse complement.
TGTTGAATTTTTCGAGAGAGTTATCAGAAAAATGCCTCATAGACACAACTACATAGTTTCGAGGATTGACCAACTTCACATAGCAGTAGTGAGGGGAAATCCACTAGATGAGGTATGGAAAATTCTGACCCAACTTGTCATTTTGAGTGATTTTTAAAATTTTTTTAGTTTCTTGAGCATCACAAGTGACCAGTCGACGTGAAGGCATCCAATTGATGCACTATCATCTAGACAATGTATCAGCATCCTTCGACTGCACTGGCGTTTAGGAAATGCACTGTCGTCGGAAGTTGATTAGCCTCAGATGCCAGCATGCCACATAGTGGTTTGCACGACACACTACCATCTTAAAGACAAACTTAAGAAAATTTTGATGTTGATTTAGAATTTTTTGGATGATGTAGAATTTGATGCCATAAAATATTTTTTCATTTGCAGGAGTGGCTCGAGATTCACGAGCATGATGATGGATCGATGTTGTCATTGCTGCGCAACCGTAGTAATTAAATCCATCACAATGCCATTGACTTTCTATGGTGGGTTGGCCTCTGGTGGGTATACACCATACCGAAGATCAGATATCATACTCCAATGTTCATGGCAGTGATGGAGCATTGCGACATATACACTTCTAATTTTCATCTCCCAACCAAGGAGATGACAGTCACCCTCAAGGACGTCCACTGCATCATGAGACTACCCATTCGTGGGGAGCGGGTGACTTACAAGGAGGGTAGGACAACCCAGGATGCTCAATAGTACTGCCTCAAATGGGTGATCTCGAAGGATATCATGAGCCACATGTACATATGGTGGCTTGAGTAGAGGAGAGTGGTGATGCCACTCATGCATCGAGTTTTGATTGTCATCATCACCCTACATGTCGTGATGGATGGATGGGGCTTGCACCTTCACAGGGGTCTCATCCATTACATCTACGTGATGGAGGAGAGGGCATAATGTACACCTAGGGTAGGAGCATGCTTGCACATCTCAATCATGACCTTGAGCATTATGCGTATTATGAGTACCATAGCCTCACTTCCTGTACACTACTTCAGGTGTGGGAATTTGAGCATATCTGCTATATGAGGCTAGTTGGGTTTCCCCTCGACCTACCGCATAAGAAACCCCTCATGCACACATACCCCTTGGTGCACAACTGGCTGCAAGGAAAGAAAAGGTGCGGAAACACTTTCCTAATGCTAATTATAAGAAGAGAAAGCAGAGATATGGTTCAATTTTGAATTACAATTAATTAAAGATGCATATTAGCAAAAAATAGATTAGAAAAAATTTAACACAAGCACATAATGGACACCGGTTTTAACATGGGAAAACCCTTTCGGGAGAAAAAACCACCACACCAAGAAAAAACACTTTGTATTACAGTGAACAAAGTCCACATACAAAGTTACAGTTTCTTGCTCTCAGATGTCTATTCACACTCTCAATACATGCAACATTGCAATTCTTGATTAATCTCATTCTCTCTCATCAGACTCACAACTCAACTCCAAAACACTATTACAATGCATTACACACTATAGCATTTTCCTTTTGAGAGAATTCCAATCAATCTACATCACCAGACCCATGTGGAAAACATACCAATTCAGTTCCCATTTGTAACAACAGACAAACTGTCACTCAACAGTTACCATATCGGGCCATTGATGAGACAATCACAAACCTCTTGCCGATTTGTTCAAGTGCCATCGACGAGTGTAATACCCACCAAACCAAAAAAATCGTCAGAGTATTAGTGAGACAAGAGACCATGTCTCACCAATCACTCATCTTCACACCGATATGAGCTTCTCATGGTACACTGTCGACCACCCTTATCGCCATATCAAGGAGACTTCATATAATTTCCCACTGATGTAAGCAAGTCCTAGCAATGTATACTTTGCAGCTTCATGTCTAATGGCTCATCGATGAGACAAGGTTGAGGGTCATCAGTCCATCGGGGAGACAAAATTTTTAGTCTTGTTGAAGTAGCCACATCCCACTGATGAAGTCAGACTATCAGAGATTTCACAAACTTCACAACCTGCGACTTATAGTTTGAAAATTTCAATTCTTTGCGACATCACGATCGGTCTATCAAAGGGACTATCATTAGGGTCTCGCTGACAGAGCCAAGTCATGTTGATAGAACAAGCCGCCAACACCAAAAACTATCAGACCATCGTGGAGACATCAGGTGAGGTCTCATTGACCACACAATATCTCTCTGATGAAGAGCTAGGTGAACCTTGAAGGCTTATTGGGCTGTCAAGGAGACAACTATGAAAGTACCACCAATGGAGCACAGTCTAGCTGATCAAGGAGATAGGAGAATACAACGCTACCAATATCAAGCTAGTAAGTTGAGACACATTTCCAACATGTTCCCACTTGACGAAGACTTACTGGCTTCTCCCAAAACTTTGACATTACTGAATATCATAGGCCCCAAGGCCCATGGAATTGGCACACCACCTGCACTTGTCTATGCTTACTAGTTTCATTAATGCATCTGCAACATTTTCCAGAGTATCCACCTTTTCAAGACTAACCTTTGCATCATCCACCATATCTCGTACAAAATGATACTGCACATCAATATGTTTCGTCTTCACATGGAAAGTTGGATTTTTTTCCAAACAAATAGCACTTTGACTATCACAGAAAATGGTAATTTTCCTTGCATTGAAACCAATATCAGAACACAAAAATCTAAGCCAAATGGATTCTTTACAAGCACGCGTTGCTGTCATATATTCTGCTTCTATAGTAGATAAAGAGACTATAGCCTGCCGCTTGCTCATCCAACTAACTGTACCACCATTCAATTTGAAGATGTATCCACTGGTGGATCTCCTGTTGTTAATGTCCCTTGCCCAATCAAAATCCACATAACCTCGAATGCTGACAGATCTATGTGATCCAACTGAGTTACCATGATAACACAAAGCATACTGAGAGGTACCTTTTAAATATCTAAAAACTCTTTTCACAACATCCCAATGTGGTCTACCTAGATTTGCCATAAATTGGCTAAGAAATCCCACTGCTTGGGAAATGTCTGGCCTTGTACAGACCATTGCATACCTTAAACTACCAACTGCACTTGCATAAGTTACTCTGGTCATGTCCTCCATCTCAGTAGGATATTTTGGACAATCTTCAATATATAGTTTTGTTCCTTGCAACACTAGAACAACTAGCTGCTCGCAATTAGTCATACCATATCTCTCTAGAACAGTATTGATATACTTACTCTGGCTAAGCCAAAGCTTTCTACTTCCTCTATCCCTTTTTATTTCCATCCCCATAATATACCTTGTTGCACCTAGATCTTTCATTTCAAACTTTGCTGACAATTGAGATTTTAGATTAGAAATCATAGTCTTACTATTTCCTATGAACAACATGTCATCAACATACAGGGAAATAATAAGAACTCAATCATTTTCAGTTTTGAAGTACACACAATGATCAAATTTTGATCTTACAAATCCCAATGACAACACAAACGTGTCAAAATTCTAGTACCACATTCTAGGTGATTGTTTTAAACCATACAAAGATTTCTTTAACTTGCAAACCATATTTTCTTTACCTTTTTCCACAAAGTGCTCAGGTTGAGACATAAATTTCTTCTTCAAGATCTCCATGAAGAAATGTTGTCTTCACATCCATTTGTTCAATCTCTAAGTCATATGCTACTGCAAGTAACAAAAGAAATATGATAGATGTTAGCTTAGCTATAGGAGAAAATATTTTTCCATAATCAATTCCCTCTACCTGGGAATAGCCTTTCACAACCATCCTAGCTTTATACTTTTCAAAATTGCCATCCAGACCAATTTTCTTCTCGAATATGCATTTACAACCAACAGGATTTTGACCTTTAGGCAAGGGCACCAAATCCCAAGTTGCATTCTTTTTTAATGACACCATTTCCTCATTCACAACTTCCAACCAAGAATTTAAATCAGACATTTCAATTGCCTCTTTCACAATCCTAGGCTCATTAGTTCTTGTAATCAAAGCATAGGCACAATTTACATCCAACATGGAAAAACTATACCTTTCATGTTTTTGCCTTTCACATGTAGACCTCCTTAAAGGCTGAGGCTAAGGTTGTGGTTCTTCTTCAGAACTCTCAGAGTTGCTAGAACTCTCCTCAGTTTCATGTACACTTCATAGTTCCTCTTTATCTGGAGCTCGAGGAACTTCAACTACTTTTTCTTTCTTTTTTTCTTTCATCTCCGACTACAAATCCATTGAAGAAGGTTTCAACTCATGAAAGATTACACTTTTTTTGTAGACAACCTTTTCAGTATCAGGATTCCAAAGCTTGTATCCTTTCACACCAATGCCGTAGCCAATGAAGATACATTTTACAACTTTATTTTCCAATTTAGATCTTTTCTCATTTGACACATAAGCATATGCTTCGCAACCAAAGAATCTTACATGTCTTGAAGGGGGCTTCTTACCATACCAAGCTTCCATAGGCATTTTTTCAACAAGTGCCAAAGAGGGAGATCAATTTATTAAATAACATGTTCTAGCCACAACCTCAACCCAAAACTTTTGCTCTAGGCCAACATTGCTCAACATACTTCTCGCCCTTTCCATCAATGTCTTGTTCAACCTTTCAACAACTTCATTTTGCTGTGGAGTGTAAGGTGTTGTTTTATGGATTTTTATTCCATGGTCTTTGCAATACCTTTCAAAATCTACAAAACAAAACTCACCACCATTATTTGTCCTCAAGAATTTAATTTTTCTTCCAGTCTGATTTTTATCCAAGTGTTTAAACTCTTTAAACCGACTGAACACTTCTTATTTACATTTTAGAAAATACACAAATTCCCTTCTCGAATAATCATCAATAAAATAAACATAATATCTTGATTTTGATAATGAAGGAACATTTACTGGACTAAAAACATCAGAGTGAATATAATCTAGAACACTAGAAGATCTATGAGGACTAGAATAAAATGAAACATGATGTTGCTTTCCATATATACAATGTTCGCAAAAATTGAACTCAAGGTTACAATCATCAAGCCCTTCAACTAGGTTTTTATTTTTCAAATCCTTTAAGCCTTTCTCACCAATGTGGCTGAGCCTTTGATGCCAGAGCATGGTATTTTCTGTTGGGAGTTTCACCTCTAAAGAGTTTGCACCTAGAGGAACTTCGGTCTCCTTCTCTACACGAGCAGCCTTGCTTGACTTTGCAGAGACACTGTTACATTGAATAGCATGTGCATCCAGATTGTATAGAGTACCAATTCGAGCACCCCTTGCAAGTGCCATTGAGCCTCTAGTCATTTTACATCCACCATTTGAGAATGAAATTTGCACGCCAACATCATTCAACTTACTAACAAAAATTAAATTTTGAGCCAGACCTGGTATATGCATTACACCATCAATTCCTTTGATTCTTCCATTAGGAAATTGAATTCTGACTCTTCCACAACCAACAATTTCAAGAGATGAGTCACTTGCTAGATACACCTTTCCACCAACATACTTTCTATACTTCATAAACCAATCTCTGTGAGATGTCATGTGAAAATATGCACCTGAGTGAATCAACCAGACATCATTTGATGCCTGAGTCGCCAAGGCTGCAATGAAGGCATCTGCATCACTCTAAGAAGAATCATTATTCAAAGAATTATTTTTCTTCTTCTTCTTTTTCTCCTTTTTGCAATCCTTATGAACATGACCAGGGTGCCCACAATTCTAGCATTTCATCTTGGACTTCTTTCTAGGAGACTTTGATCTCCCTTCAGACTTAGATTTAGAATTCTTGTCTTTCTTCTTGCCTTTCTCATTTGATCTGCCTCCAACAACAAGGGCCTCCTTTTCCATCTCAAAAGATTTCCTTCGCATCTCTTCTGACAACAATAAAGCAACCACATCTTCCATCTTGAAAGAGGTTTTTGTACTCCCAATAGCCATCACTAAATGATCCCACAAGCTGGGAAAAGAACATAACAAAAGCATACAATGATCCTCATCATCCATCTTCACACCTACAGATGTTAACTGAGCAATGAGCATATTGAACGTATTCAGATGATCAGCCACAGATGCCCCTTCCTCCATTTTCAAGGAGTACAACTTCTTCCTCAAGAAAATCTATTCACCAAGGACTTGCCCTGATAAATGTCACCAAGTTTCTTCCACAAAGAAGATGAAAACTTCTCTTCATGAATGTTTAGGAGAACAAATTCTACTAGACATAGTTTTATCAACCCTTTGGATTTTCTATTTGCGAGGTCCCAAACTTCTTGCTTCACGCCTGAAGGTTTAGTCCTAGACACAACAATCCAGAGATCTCTATCTACCAACAGGTCTTCCATTTTGATTTTCAACCATTGAATTTTTTAATTTCTATCTTCCCTGATGTGCTTTCCATCTTAATCTGTAATCAAGATTACCATATTCCTCTACAAGACTCCTACTTCAAAATTGGCACAAAAAACCTGTCCAACCCACAAGGATAACACAACTGGCCAGGCTCTAATACCACTTGCAAGGAAAACAACGACATGGAAACACTTTCCTAATGCTAATTCTAAGAAGAGAAAACAAACATATGGTTCAATTTCAAATTATAGTTCATTAAAGATGCACATTAGTAGAAAACAAATCAGAAAAAAATTAACACAACCACAGAATGGATGCCAGTTTTAAAGTGGGAAAACCCTTTCGGTAGAAAAAACCACCACACCAAGCAAAAACACTTTATATTATAGTGAACAAAGTCCACATACAAAGTTACAATTTGTTGCTCTCAGATGTCTATTCACACTCTTAATACAGGAAATATTACAATTCTTGATCAATCTTGTTCTCTCTCATCAGACTCACAACTCAACTCCAAAACACTATTACAATGCATTACGCACTATAGAATTTTCCTTATGAGAGAATTTCAATCAATCTGCATCACCAGACTGAATAGAGAATTTTCCTTATTATGATGCGGGAAACATACCAATTCAGTTCCCATTTGTAACATCAGACCAACTATCACTCAACAGTTACCATATCGGGCCATCAATGAGACAATCACAAACCTCTCACTGATCTATTCAAGTCTTGCTGACGAGTGTAATACCCATCAAACCAAAACAATCATCGAAGTATTAGTGAGACAAGAGACCATGTCTCACCAATTGCTCATCATCACATCAATATGAGCTTCTCATGGTACACTGTCGACCAACCTTATCGCCATATCAGGGAGACTTCATATCATTTCCCACTGATGTAAGCAAGTCCCACCAATGTATACTTTGCAGCTTCATGTCTAATGGCTCATTGATGAGACAAGATTGAAGGTCATCAATCCATTGGGGAGACAAACTCTAAAGTCTCTCCGAAGTAGCCATGTCCCATCAATGAAGTTGGACTATTAGAGATTTCATGAACTTCACAATCCATGACTCGTAGTTTAAAAGTTTCAATTCTCCATGACATCGCGATCGGTCTGTCAGAGGGACTATCATTAGGGTCTCATTGACAGAGCCAAGTCATGCATGTATCACACCATTGTTAGACTATAATGTCATGTCATGTACAAATTTTTAGACCATTATGGAGACATTAGGTGAGGTCTCACCGACCACGTAATGTCTTGCCGATAAAGAGCTAGGTGAACCTTGAAGGCTTATTGGGCTGTTGGGGAGATAGCTAAGAAAGTACTGCCAATGGAGCACAATCTAACCGATGAAGGAGATAGGAGAACACAACACTACCAATATCAATCCAGTAAGTTGAGACATATTTCCAACACTGGTGGTTTGGAAATGTATAGTTTTGGTGGTTACAGATGGATAGTCTATGGGCACATAATATTAGATAGTGCCCATATAGGTGGATGGGGTCTAGCTATTCGATAGGAGGCAGTTGCGTAGTATGCAACACGATCAATTCCTGACTGGGCAGTCATACCACATTATAGTTCCTTATTACTAGCATCGGGTATCTCGACAATTTGGGTAGGTTCAGATTGTCCCCTCGGTGGCTCCTATGTACATATGGTTGCATAAGAGCATGACCCAAGTATGAGACCAACCTTGTCCGAAACAAAAATTTATTGAGTGGTGGGTAACAATAGGTCTAGCCTCAATTTTCCAATTAGGCACCCCAGTGGGTGATGATGGTAAGTAGGGTTCAGGAGGTGACAGTCCCAACAACAGCGACGAAGGTGATGAGGCAAAGGCAGATGAAGCTCTAGAGAGAGCAAGGTGACAATGATAGGTATCATCACTAGTATGCTTGAAACTAGTCTCAATGACACTACCTACCACCTAGGCGGTCGTACCTCCATTGAGGATAGCAGTAGGGCCAAGCATAGCACCCCCTGATCCACACTGGCAGGTTGGGGACCTAGGTACGAGAGTGATACATGTTATTTCATTCCAATAATTTCATTTTAGATTTCTTATATATATCAATGTTTATATGATATGGTACTGACATCATCTACTATCTCTGTAGTTGTAATGGACACATAGGAGTGGGTCACTTTCATTGGGTGATGCATTTTAGAGGAAAACCCAACTGTCCAGATCTAGGGGATGGTCCTTGATTTCTATAGGCCTCCATCAACAAGGCTCCATGCCCACTTATTCGAGCCTATATTTCACTTGAGGATGAAGTATGAGGAGATGCAGGTGGATCGTTAGATTTCCAGAAATCTGTTGCTAGACAAAAATACTTCCACACAAGAGAGAAATAATGGCGAGAATGTATGCTATCAATATGCAAGATTGATTCACGATTAATTGATACAAATGTACAAGATGAGGCTTGCTTATAAAAGGCAAGCATGCAACAACTAAATCTTATCTTGAGCAAAAAGATAGCTCGATAAGATAAGGATAAGATCCTATAACTTAGGAATTAAAGATTGCCTAAGTAAACTTATGAAGATGTAATTAAATAGTTAATTACACCAACACCCCCCCATAAGTGCAACTTAGGGAGAAGATTATAATGCAAACTACTATGGGTCCCGGCAACTAGGCCATGTTAGGTACCCATTTACAAATGCAAATGAAATGCAATCTCTCATAAAGCAGAGAAAAGGGGAAAACCCAGTGGGAAAAAAACCCCTCTCCAAAGGAGAGAAAACAAGAAAAAAAGCATGACAAATGTAAATATGATGTGTGGAGGACTCAATGATACCCCCCAAGAACTACATCCATCATGAATATACAATAAATTACCCCCCCATGATGTATGATCTCCTGCAAGTATGGTTAATGTCTGAAGACAAAACAAAATCCAATGCCTACAAACAATGTTTCTCCCCTTAGGAAGAAGATACACCAAGTACAACTGCAAGAATGATTCCCATTCTGGATAGGAAGAAGGAAGAGGAATCCATATGTATGAAGATTGTGTCTCTGAAATCTGCTCATGTGTTGCCAAGTTCTTGGATGATGTAGATGATGCCACAATCCAATCAGGTACATGCCCAATCACAACAAACTGTGACAAACCAGGAACAAGTGGAAACTGATCTTGAACAAACTCCATAGACAAACATGAAGTGATAATAGTGGACCCATGACTATCATCAAATAAGAGAGATAAACCCTCAAATTGGTCCTCCAAATCTGAAATGTGAGACTCCACAAACAAAGAAGCAATGTCTGTCAAATAGGAATCCCAATCAGGAAGACTATCAGGAACCTCTGAAACATCTGCAATCTTGTCCAAAGGATCACAATCATGGGTTATCAACTCTGAAGAATGAACAAGCACATGTGAGTTGGAAAGAGGAGCTTCAAGAGATGGAGAAGAATCATGGTCTCCATATACCTCTCTAATGTGAGTCCAAAGAGTATGAGGACATTCGAAGTGAATAAGAGTCTCCAAAATGTCATCATTTACATTTTCAAAAATAACTCTAAAGACTCTAGCCCTAAAGCCTATCCAATTGCAATACTCAACACCTGTGCTAGGAAAAGGAACTGTATTAAACAAATAGGGCAATAGATTTATCTCACCAAGATGAGTGAGAATTAAATTGCTCCATTGCCTATAGTTCCCATTCTCCAAAGTAATTAAAAAACCCATTTACAAACTATGAGCTCCGAAAGCCAAAAAAGGGAGATTTGTCTTCAACTTGGAAAATATGGCACAAAACTGCAAAATCTCTGCAAAATATCTGCACCACTGAAAAATTCAGATCTCCACCTTTCCGACGATATCTCGTTTCTGAAAATGGCCTCCGTATGCAAAAGTTATGATAAAATGAAAAAAGGCCTATAAATAGGCACTTGGGGAAAATCAAGGCTAATGAGGTGCAAATTTTGTGCACCCACGGGCTGAAAAAATAAATCTTCTGGTCATACATGTGACCACGGGCACCAATAAAGCAAAAAACCCGCCGACCAAAAATACAAAGACTTTGTAAACGACCTTTACAAATTATATGGTCGGCTATTACATAACGGCTAATCACATTATTGTCGGCTTTTACAAAAGCTACAAAGCAAAAGAAGCCGATACTAACTGCGGAGTATTAAAGGAAGGCGTACCCTTTCGCGGTCAGATCAGATGAGGGAGATTTGACAGCTGAGACCTTAGTGAATGCTGATAGAAGTGAAGTTACCCGGCGATGATATGGCAGCGGCCAATGTACCCCCGCCTACAACTGCCTGCAAGTTGATGATGTACCCACCGAATACTAGCCGCCAATGCCGATTCCCTGCAATGAATGGAGCCAGTGACCAAGCAATGAAGAGACCTCTGCGTAAATGCAGGGTACCCGCCTGCCGATGGATCTATCCCGCCAATGGAAGAGGATGGGACGGATCTGCAATGAATGCAAAAGACACTAGTCGATGTACCCTTATGATAGGGTTTTGACCAATGCACAGTCGGTACGCGGTGACAACAGGTGCGGGCAATGTCGAATAAGCCAATCAAACCGCAAAATTTAAAAAAAACCTTTATTAAAAAATTGGCCAATGAAAATATTAAATCCTCCAATATGATTTGAAGAAAAATAGCCCGATAGAAAATTTTGCCCCAAAATTATAATACACAGATCGCAGAAAATATTTTTTTTGCGAAAATGGAAAAATCGTACCGCTTGGGAGGCTGTCCCAGCAAAAAAAAATTTGCTTCAAAAACAACTTTACCCAATATAGGCGAATTTACAGTCAAAATTCGTCTGCGGAATCTTCTGATCTCAACCGTGAGGTTATTGAAACCCCAATCTGCACCCAGCAAAAAATCTTCAAGCCAAAAAATAAAACCCTCAGATCCGGGAAGGAGTCCGCAACCCCGGAAGCTCTGATACCATGTTAGATTTCCAGAATCTGTTGCTTGACCAAAATACTTCCACACAAGAGAGATTGATGGCGAGAATGCTTGCTATCAATATGCAAGATTGATTCACGATTAATTGATACAAATGTACAAGATGAGGCTTGCTTATAAAAGGCAAGCATGCAACAACTAAATCTTATCTTGAGCAAAAAGATAGCTCGATAAGATAAGGATAAGATCCTATAACTTAGGAATTAAAGATTGCCTAAGTAAACTTATGAAGATGTAATTAAATAGTTAATTACACCAACAGATGCTGTCGAGGACCGTGCAACTAACGCCATGATAAGGAAGCAAGATCAACAGGCAACAAAGCTCCTCACTGCCTTATCTGAGCTAGATTAGGCTATGATAGGGGTTGAGAGTGTTGTAGTGCCATGTGATGCCTTGCACAACTAGGTCAATGACCTCAATAGGTAAGTAGAGGCAGGGAAGATGACGTCCACTGATCCCTAGGTGTAGCAACTCCAAGAGGAGCTGCAATAGGCTTGTGAGTGGGAGGCTTCACAGTAGGAGCGAGTCACGTAGCTATAAGAGGACACAATAGAGATCAGAGGAGAAAATATGAGGATTGTAGTTATAGAGCATGTCTGTGTCACAATTGCATCATTCGTATTCTTATGCATCTATCCAACACCCTCCTCTGCCAATGCCAATGCTAACATTAGAGGGCTCGGGGAGCCATGCACCCGGGGGCTAGAGGCCCGATTTTGTATGCCAGGATTTTGTATACCATATCATTTTTTGATGTATAGATTCACATACAGATATATAGACAACACATTTTGACACAGTGGTGTGATACATGTACATGACATTATATATATATATATATATATATATATATATGATATTTTTCACTAACATCATGGTGTTCTTATGTGTACCTCTATTTCATGTATGATTATGTGATGGATGTATGTTTATATTAGATGCTATCATGATTTAATAAACACACATTGGATGTATGCTCAATTAAATACAATGATGATCTAATGCCTGATCAAAAGATGTTAATAAAAAACAATGCACAAATACACAACATAATAAAACACATGTATATATAATTTTTAATTAAAGAAATTAATTATATACACATGTTTACATCATAACACAAACTAAATAACGTGTTAATGAAGATATTTCATAGCACAATGAACCATGATCCCTTCAAGGAGGGACGAATGTCATGCACATACCACATAGACTCTATGCATAATATCGATGGCGATGCATTACATTGACCAATTCTTTTAGAGGAATACCATCCATAGATGATAGTCCATATGCACCTGAACCATACATGGAGGTGATTATATTAAGGACCTAACCAATTAGGGCTGAACTTCCCCTTTTATTTAGGCGGCACATTTAAATTCTCTGATTCTCATAGAGAACGAGATCACCTACCTTGAAAGTTTTAGAAAGAACACATTAATTGTAATTATTAGAAAGAGATCATTGAGAAGCTTGGAGATGTTTGAGGTTCTACAATTGATACTCATCGAGCCACTTAAGATGGTTTAGACATTCAACATGGTAAGTGTCATCATCAATCAACCCTTTAAGGGAAACTCATAGAGACAAAATTTCCAACTCTAAAGGCATGATAGCCTCAACACCATACACGAGGTTGTACGAGTAGCTTATGAACACTTGTGTTATCGGCCCGCAAGGCATAAGTCAAATGAGTATGCCAATTTTTATTGTGTTTATTCACTATTTTTGAATAATCAACTCAAGTGTTTTATTAGACACTTCATCTCGGCCATTAGATTAAGGATAATATGGTGTAAAAAATTGATGCTGAATATAAATTTTTTCTAAGAATTGCTTCACCTCTTTGTTCTTAAATGAAGTACCATTATTAAAAACAAGGGTAGAAGGCAATCCAAAGCAAGCAATGATATTATTTAGAAGAAAGCTACAAATCACTTCAGCATTAGTGGATCAAAGTGGAACGACTTTGACCTATTTTATAAAGTAATCAATAGCAGTAATGATGAAGATATATCCTTTAGAAGAAGGAGGTGATTTTTTTTGATAATATCTAACCCCCATTTTGTGAATGGCCAAGGAGAGGTCTAATTTTGAAGCTCTTGTGTAGGAGCTCAGATGAGATTACTGTGTTGTTGATATTGACATTTTTTGACAAAGGAGGAGTCTTTCTCCATTATTTTCCAATAATATCCCATGTGAATTAGTTTACGCACTAAGGATCTACCATTGAAATGTCCACCCGAAAGCTTAAATGAGCTTCTTGAAGGGCAAGGGGTATTTCAACCTTAGTGAGACACCAAAGAAGAAGACCATTGTAAGAATTTTCATAAAGAATATTAAAATAGATAATATATCAAGCCAATTTTTTTTTATTCGAGTGTGAGCGATTTTAGTCACATTGTTGGGAAAATTTCCAATCTTCAAATAATTGTAAATTTTAGAATACCATGCCTTTGAGTCTACACAAGCACACATAAGACCATCAGGTTTAGGTTGATCTGAGACAACAAGAGAGTGGAGAATGTGAACCACAAAGTGGTACTCTTCTACACCATCGTCCAAGGATACAAGGGAGGTTGCACTCGCCATTGCATTTATGTGGAAATTTTATCTCCTAGAGACATTGTCTATCATGAAAGAAGAAAAATGATCAAGCAAGGATAAAGCCAAATCCCTATACTAAGATAGCTTATTTTTCTTAGCCTGATACATTCTTGTGATTTGATTTACAATATGTTCAAAATCACTATGAATGAAAATATGTTTAATGTTTAATGCTATTGTGGTACACAAGTTGACAATAAGGGCTTTATACTTGGCAATATTATTAGTACAATGAAATTCCAATTGAAAGGATAAATGAACTAGCTTACCTTTGGGTGAGATTAAGACTACACTTTCCTTTGAGCTAGTTTGACATCTTGATCCATCAAAATACATCTCCCATACAAATTCATGGTCTAATGCAAATAAATTTTCATCCAAAAATAAATCTAGATCAGGAAAGGAGTGAGATGAGGGAGCTTCCACCAACTAATCGGCAAGAGCTTGACCCTTATTTTCTTTCTAAGTTACAAATTTGATATCGAACTCAGAAAGTAACACTACCCATTTTACCAACCTTCTCGAAAGATTGATTCTAGTAAATAAATGTTTAAGAAGATCACATTTTACAATAACATGAGTTTTTGCATGGAGAAGATAATGTCATAACTTCTGTGTTGCAAAAATGAGAGTGAGACATTGTTTTCCATGAAAAAATATTGAGTTTCATAATCAACTAGGATACGACTAATGTAGTTGACCATTCTTTCTTTACAATCATCATCATGTTGAGCTAATAAAGCTGCTAAGGCATGAGGTGATGTAGAGATATAAAGTAAAAAGGGTCTATCCTACATAGTCGACATCAAGATAGGATGATTTTCCAAATAACTTTTGATTGACTCAAAAGCTTTTTCACACTCATATTCCCATCAAAAGCAAACATCTTTCTTCTGTTGGAAATATGTGCCTCAAATAATACAGGCTGAAACCTCCATTAGAGCCAAGTCGGTGTGACATCTTCATTGTCTGGCCAACTAACAATTTGATTCATTCAGTTTTGAATAGGTCGCTGTGACCTTGTTATTGTCTTGCCGAACGGTTCACTTTGGTCTATCGCTGTGACATAGTGTGTTCGTTATGACCTCATAGCGCTTAGGAGACCTCTGGCTGACAGGCCATTCAATCGTGAATCAGAGAGACTCATGGCGACTGGGGTTTCAGAGTGACTTCAACACTTGGGGAGAAGTCTCAGCAAACAGTGAATGTCTTACCGACAGGAGTTCATATGTTGTCTTCACCGTAACAAAGAGTCTCGGAGAAAGGTCTTAGCGATAGATGAAAGTCATGCCGACAGGGACACACTCAGGAGTTATTGATGTAACACTAAGGCTTCGTTATGAAGTCTGGGCAATATGCAAATGTCTCACCGACGGAGGCTCAAGGGTTGGCTATCGGGGTAACTCAAAGATCCCGGGAAGACGTCTCAGCGAACGTTGAAGGTCTCACCGACAAAAACACCTTTTGAAGTCTTCGGTGTAGCTCTTGGCGACTGTTGGTCATCGGTGGAACATGGTGGTTTCGGTAAGAATTCCTAGCGACTTTGATGAATCTCGCCGATGATGAAGAGCTTTCGGTGTAGTCTTGGAGTTCGGTATGTTCTCTCAGCGAAGGTGTTTGGTCTTGCCAATAGGTGTATGCTTTCAGTGTAACTCAAGTTGCTCTATGAGACCTCTTAGCGATAGAAAAAGTCTTGCCGACTATCTTTTGGAGCTCGATATGACTTGTGTCTTTGGTATAGCTTTGGTGACTTGCTATGATCTTCTGGAAAATGTGATAGGTCTGGGTGACTGCTTGGTGGCTTGGTGTAACTTATGGAGCTCGATAGAACATCTTGGCGACTATGGTGACTCTTGGCGACATCGATATGAAGTATATGTGGCATCGGTGAGACATTGTTAGTGTCTCACCGAGATGCCAGTACATTGTGAATTTTGTTGACTGTCTGATCATCCTATGTGGAATCTCATGGACGAATAGGAGGAGCCGAATGTGAACTGTTAGTAGTTGGTTCATTGCGACAGTTCTGTGAGAAAGCTCAACAGTCAGGGAACACCATGGATATAGTTTGTAGTTGCAGACGCTTGGGGGTTTGTTGGTGGTTGGTTGAATCGACAGATTGTTGAGTGATTGGATCACTGAATGAATTCTATTCTGTGGACTATAATTGTGAAGGTTCCTGTGCAATATTGTAAATGATGAATGCTGATGTAAATAGACATCAGTAAGATAAGTCTGACTGTTGTATGTAATTTCAATTATTGTAATACAAAGTGATTTCTCTTGGTGTGGTGGGTTTTTCTCCCGTAAGGGTTTTCCCACGTATATCTAGTGTTCTTGTGTGATTGTCAAAACTCTGTTTCTGTAATCTGTTTCATAGTGCATCTTAACTTGACTGTAATTGTAAATTTTAAAGTGTATCTACATTCTTTCCTGAGGTATTGACGTTAGGAGAATTTTTTTCCGCATCTAATTTTCCTTACAAGTGGTATCAGAGCCTGGTCAGTTGTGTTATCCTTGGGGGTACATTGGGTTTTTTGTGTCAATTCTGTTCAGTGGGAGTCTTGTAGAGATTATTATTTCTAATTACAGATTAAGATGTCTAGTTCATCTGGGAAGATTGAAATAGAGAAATTCAATGGCAGTAACTTTGAGTTATGGAAACTCAAGATGGAGGATCTCTTAGTAGATCGAGATCTTTGGATTGTTGTGTCTGGTACTAAACCTACAGGCATGAAGCAAGAAGAATGGGACCTTGCAGATAGAAAATCTAAGGGGCTGATAAGGCTCTATTTGGCAGACTCAGTTCTTCTCAATGTGCATGAAAAGAAGACTGCCTCTTCCTTGTGGAAGAGACTGGCATCTATTTATCAGGGGAAATCTTTGGTGAATAAGCTGTTCCTGAGGAAGAAGCTCTACTCTTTGAGAATGCAGGAAGGAGGGTCTGTAGCTAATCATTTGAATGAGTTTAACATGCTGCTCGCACAATTAACATCTGTTGGTGTAAAGATTGAAGAAGAAGATTGTTGTATGCTTCTATTGTGTTCTTTGCCAGACTCTTGGGATCATCTGGTGATGGCTATTGGGAGTACAACATCCAGTTTCAAGATGGAAGATGTTGTTGGTTCTTTGCTGTCAGAAGAAATGAGAAGGAAGTCTTCTGAGATGGAGAAGGAGGCTCTTGCTGTCAGAGGAAGGTCAAAGGAGAAAGGCAAGAAGAAGGACAAGAAGTTCAAATTGAAATAAGAGGGGAGATCAAAATCTCCTGGCAAGAAGTCCAAGGTGAAGTGTTGAAACATTGGGCAACCTGGTCATATCCGAAAGGATTATAAAGAGGAGAAAAAGAAGAAGAAGGGATCTTCTGATAATGGTTCTTCTCATAGTGATGCAAACGCCTTTATTGCAACCTTGGCTACTCAGGCATCAGATGATGTCTGGCTGATTGATTCTGGAGCATCATTCCACATGACATCTCACAGAGAATGGTTCACAAAGTATGAAGAATACGATGGTGGAAAGGTGTACTTGGTGAGTGATTCAACTTTGGAAATTTTTGGACGTGGAAGAGTCAGAATCCAATTCCCTGATGGAAGAATAAAGGGGATCAATGATGTTATGCACATACCAGGTTTGGCTCGGAATCTACTTTCTGTTAGTAAGCTTAATAATATTGGAGTACAAGTCTTGTTCTCGGGAAGTGGCTGCAAGATGACTAGAGGTTCAATGGTGATGGCTAGAGGTGCTCGAATTGGTACCCTGTACAAGCTAGATGCACAAGCTGTTCAATGTAACAGTGTCTCTTCGAAGTCACTAAAAGCTACTCATGGAGGTAAAGAGGGAAAAATCCCTAATTATGTAAACTCTATGGAAGTAAAACTTCATGCAGAGAAGACTATGCTTTGGCATCATAGGTTAGGCCACATAGGAGAAAAAGGTTTAAAAACCTTGAAGAACAAAAACCTAGTTGAGGGGCTTAAAGATTGTAATTTCGAATTTGAATTCTATGAACATTGTATATATGGAAAGCAACACCGTGTTTCATTTTATGACAGTCCTCATAAATCTTTTGGTTTGTTAGATTATATTCATTCATATGTGTTTGGTCCAGTGAATGTTCCTTCATTGTCTAAATCAAGATACTATGTGTCGTTCATTGATGATTATTCAAGGAGAGCATTTTTATATTTTTTGAAAAGTAAATCAGAAGTGTTCAGTCGATTTAAGGAGTTTAAAAATCTTGTTGAAAATTAGACTGGTAGAAAAATAAAATGCTTAAGGACTGATAATGGCAGTGAATTCTATTCTGATGAATTTGAAAGATACTGTAAAGACCATGGAATCAAAAGACATAAGACTACACCTTATACTCCAAAGCAAAATGGAGTTACAAAAAGGTTCAATAGGACAGTGATGGAGAGAGCACGAAGTATGCTTAGTAGTGCTGGCTTGAAGGAGAAGTTCTGGGCTGAGGCTACTGCTATTGCATGTTACTTGGTTAATTGATCTCCAAATTCTGCTCTTGTTGAGAAAACACCAATGGAAGCGTGGTCTGGTAAGAAGCCCTCTCTTAGACATAATTAGAGTCTTTGGCTATGAGGCATATGCACATGTGCCGGATGTAAAAATATTTAAGTTGGAGAACAAGGCTGTCAAGTGTATTTTTATTGGCTATAGTGCTAACATTAAAGGATACAAGCTTTGGAATCCTGTTACAAAGAAGGTTGTATACAACAGGAGTGTAATCTTTCATGAGCTGAAACCTTCCACCTTGGATCTGCAGTCAGAGACAAAGTCAGAAAACAAAAAGGATGTAGCATTAATTCCTCCTACACTAGAGAAAGAGGAATTGAAGATTCAAAATGTACCTGAAACTGAGGAGAGCTCAAGCAGTTCTGAAAGTTCTGATGAAGAAGAACCTCAGCCTCAGCCAGTGAGGAGGTCAACCCGAGAAAGGAAACAATTAGATAGGTATGGGTTCTCATTAATTGATTCTACTCATGCCTATGCCTTGATTTCTAGCACTGATGAGCCTAGGACTGTAAAGGAGGCATTTAAAATGTCTGATTTAGATTCTTGGTTGGAAGCCATGAATGAAGAGATGGCATCATTAGAGAAAAATGAAACTTGGAGTTTGGTGCCCTTGCCTAAAGGCAGGAAAGCTGTGGGCTATAAATGGGTATTTAAGAAAAAGATTGGTCTGGATGGTAGTGTAGAAAAGTACAAGGCAAGAATGGTTGCAAAGGGTTATTCCCAGGTAGAGGGAATTGATTACGGGGAAATCTTTTCTCCTGTAGAAAAGACGTCCATTAGATTTCTATTGTCACTTGCAACAACGTATGACTTAGAGGTTGAATAGATGGATGTGAAGACAACATTTCTTCATGGTGATCTTGAAGAAGAAATCTATATGTCCCAGCCTGAGCACTTTGTTGAGAAAGGTAAAGAAAAACTAGTATGCAAATTAAAGAAGTCTCTATGGGTTAAAACAGTCACCTAGAATGTGGTACCGAAATTTGATACTTTTGTATTATCTTTAGTTTTTGTGAGATCAAAATCTGATCACTGTGTATACTATAAAGTTGAAAGTGATCAAGTGCTTGTTATTGCTCTTTATGTTGATGATATGCTGTTCATAGGAAATAGCAAGCTAATGATTTCTGATCTTAAGTCTCAGTTGTCTGCTAAGTTTGAAATGAAGGATCTTGGTGCAGCAAGGTATATTCTAGGGATGGAGATAACCAGGGACAGGAAGAATAGAAAGCTTTGGCTCAGTCAGAGTAAGTATATCAGGACTTATCTAGAGAGATTTTACATGAATGATTGCAAGCAGTTAGTTGTTCCAGTCATGCAGGGAACGAAGCTATTTGTTGAAGACTGTCCAAAATCTCCTACTGAGATGGAGGACATGACCAGTGTACCCTATGCAAGTGTAGTAGGCAGTCTCATGTATGCAATGGTATGTACAAGGCTAGACATTGCCCAAGCAGTGGGAGTACTTAGTCGATTTATGGCTAATCCAGGAAGAATACATTGGGATGTTGTGAAGAGAGTATTTAGGTATTTGAAGGGAACTTCAGATTTGCTTTGTGTTACCATGGGAACTTGGTTGAATCACAGAGGACTCTCAAAATTCATGTTTATGTAGATTCTGATTGGGCAGGGGACATTGGACAGTAGGAGATCCACCAGTGGATACATTTTCATGATGAATGGTGGTGCAGTGAGTTGGATGAGCAAGCGGCAGGCTGTAGTCACTTTGTCCACTACAAAGGCTGAATATATGGCAGCTACTCATGCTTGTAAAGAAGCTGTATGTTTGAAACGTTTGTGTTCTAACATTGGTTTTGATGCAGGGGAAATAACAATTTTATGTGATAGTCAGAGTGCCATTTGTCTGGCAAAGAACCCTACTTTCCATGCTAGGACGAAACATATAGCGTACAGTACCACTTTGTACGAGATATGGTGGAGGATGGAAAGGTCAGTTTGGAAAAGGTTGATACTTGGAGAATGTTGCAGATTCATTGATGAAGCCAGTGAGCATAGACAAGTTCAGGTGGTGTGCCAGTTCAATGGGCCTTAGTGCCCATGATTCTTAGTAAGTATTTTTTGTGCTCTGGAGGTGCCTGTATGATCTTTGTCAAGTGGGAGATTGTTGGAAATATGTGCCTCAAACAATACAGGCTGAAACCTCCATTAGAGCCAAGTTGGTGTGACATCTTCATTGTCTGGCCGACTAGCAGTTTGATTCATTCAATTTTGAACAGGTCATTGTGACCTTGTTACTGTCTTTCCGAATGGTTCACTTTGGTCTATCATTGTGACATAGTGTGTTCGTTATGACCTCATAGCGCTTGGGAGACCTCTGGCCGACAGGCCATTCAATTGTGAATCAGAGAGACTCATGGCGATTAGGGTTTTAGAGTGACTTCAACACTCGGGGAGAAGTCTCAGCGAATAGTGAATGTCTTACCGACAAGAATTCATATGTTGTCTTCGCCATAACAAAGAGTCTCGGAGAAAGGTCTTAGCGATAGATGAAAGTCATGCTGACAGGGACACACTCGGGAGTTATCAATGTAACACTAAGGATTTGTTATGAAGTCATGGTGATATGCAAATGTCTCACCAATGGAGGCTCAAGGGTTGGCTATTGGGGTAACTCAAAGATCCCGAGAAGACGTCTTTGCGAACGTTGAAGGTCTCATCGACAGAAACACCTTTTGAAGTCTTTGGTGTAGCTCTTGGCTATTGTTGGTCATCGGTGGAACACAGTGGTTTCAGTAAGAAGTCCTAGCGACTTTGATGAGTCTTGCCGATGATGAAGAGCTTTCGGTGTAAGTCTTGGAGTTTGGTATGTTCTCTCAGTGAAGGTGTTTGGTCTTGCCGATAGGTGTATGCTTTCGGTGTAACTCAAGTTGCTCTATGAGACCTCTTAGTGATAGACAAAGTCTTGCCGACTATCTTTTGGAGCTCGATATGACTTGTATCTTCGGTATAGCTTTGGTGACTTGCTATGATCTTCTGGTGAATGCGATAGGTCTGGGCGACTGCTTGGTGGCTCAGTGTAACTTATGGAGCTCGATAGAACATCTTGGCGACTACGGTGACTCTTGGTGACATCGATATGAAGTATATGTGGCATCGGTGAGACATTGTTAGTGTCTCATCGAGATGCTAGTACATTGCGAATTCTGTTGATCGTCTAACCATCCTATGTGGAATCTTGTGGACGAATAGGAGGAGCCGAATGTGAATTGTTAGTAGTTGGTTCATTATGACAGTTCTGTGAGAAAGCTCGACAGTCAGGGAACACCATGGATATAGTTTGTAGTTGCAGACACTTGGGGGTTCGATGGTGGTTGGTTGAATCAACAGATTGTTGAGTGATTGGATCAGTGAATGAATTCTATTCTGTGGACTGTAATTGTGAAGGTTCCTATGCGATATTGTAAATGATGAATGCTACTGTAAATAGACACTAATAAGATAAGTCTGACTATTGTATGTAATTTCAATTACTGTAATACAAAGTGATTTCTCTTGGTGTGGTGGGTTTTTCTCCCGTAAGGGTTTTCCCACGTATATCTGGTGTTCTTGTGTGATTGTCAAAACTCTGTTTCTGTAATCTGTTTCATAGTGCATCTTAACTTGACTGTAAATGTAAATTTTAAAGTGTATCTACATTCTTTCTTGAGGTATTGACGTTAGGAGAATTGTTTTCCGCATCTAATTTTCCTTACATCTTCAACAAAGGTGTGAATGGAAGGGTATGATCAACCAATTGAGATACAAAACTACAAATTTCTTGAATCTTCCCTTGTAGACTATGTAGTTGAGAGATGGTTTTTTGAAGAGGCATGTTAAGAATTAAATCAATTTTGTTTGTGTAAAATTTGATTCCATGATGACAGACGATAAATCCAAAAAGCTTTATGGCATCAATGATTTAACAACTAATCCCATAAAGTTGTGATTCAGAGATTGAACATCTAATCTGAATAGTTGTTTTAATCACCATGAAGGTGCATTTAACTTGTTAACCTAGGGACGCAAAATTGAAATGGGTCAACATAGTATGTGCACTAGGAATCCACAGTAGCCACATTTATCCTACAACTAAGAAAGACATAATGCTGAAAGTAAATTGCTTGGAAAGGAGTAATATAAATGTTGAGCACCCACCAAAAACTCTACTAAGGTGACATGCATGACAAAAATGAAAATCTAAGCAACAAATAGGAAACTACTCTATTTGCTTTGGCTGCAGGAATAGTCACAGAATGGAATTCTAGTGGCTGCAGGAACAAACAATGCCAAATTATTAACTAATTGTTGAAGAGAAAGTAATAACTAAACTAAAGGATGGAATTCTCACCAAGTGGGCCCCCTTGGATGAGTATCCCTTAAGAAAAATGTAAAATAAGATGCACAAAATTATAACTTCATTTTATTCATTGGAAAACATGAGTACAATCGAGCAACATAACTGTATTATTGAGAAACTAGGAAATTGAATACAATTGTCAAATTAATCAACCTCTAGAAAAGGAGCATCTGAGTTTTATTTATATGAAGAAAAACTACTAACTAACTACCTAGCAAGGTGGTCAACTCCAACAGATTAGGAGGATGCCACTTAGGGAAAGCATAAAAAGTGGAGAGGTGGTTACATATGCGTAAAATTTGGTCAAGCATGTTTTCCTTAACACAAATTTAGCACAACAATAACACCTATATTCACTCAACAGATAATTAAGACCATTTACAAGGCGGTTACAATTTTGATTTGAATGAGGAATCTCCCTCTTTTGAGAGTGTTCCCTCCATTGACCTTTGAATGATCACCTTGTGGACCGTTATAGCGAATGACCAGCTGGCAAAATCTTCCTCAATTTTGTAGGCCTCAATTATATCTACATAACAATATTAGGACACACAACAATTGCATATCTGTAACTACCTTAAAGTAACATTCATTAATCCACATGTAAAATTAACATAGATAGTTCATATAGCACGTCAATGTCATTTAAAGGTTACAAAAATAAGCTCATGCCCAATGTCTATGGATTGAGGAAATATCATTAAAAGGTCAATATTAAAGTATTAAATTCTATGACAACTATAAAAAATGGATAATAAATTCTATCAAAATTAAACCATAAACTGGACTCATCACTCCCGCCAACCTAAGGGTTTTTTGGTCCTTCAATAGAGGAAGAGTTGTTCTTTTGCTTGGTCAATGCCGTAAAATTTTCAACTGCCAGCTATCCTACATCAGTTCTTGCAGTGCATGAATTAAGATCCCAATATAACCCTTGTTGTCTGTCCAACTTGCTCCATCTCTGTCTCTTTGTAGCTATATCATACTGGTAATACCTGAAGTTTGGCACAAGCCACAATAGGATGGGTGGCTAAAAAGTCAGTGGAAACCAAAATTGTCCCTTTGTCCTTCCAATCTGTATATATCTATCAACTCTTTTAAGTGTTGCAACGTAGTTTTGCAGGGGGTGAGGCTCAACTTGTTTTAACTCATCAGTTAGGATGTTCCACATTTGTGACAGGTATCCCATTATAGATTCCCCTATGGTTTTTTCTACCTTTTCATATTCTTTGTAAACTACTTCTCTCTCAGGTAGGATCCTATTGCCATAGCTTGGTCTGTAAAGAATTATATGCCAATCCCTGAAAATGTCTCCTAGATTTCTAGATTCAACCTTGATGGACAGGGGAGTGTTGGATTCTATTTGCCTATAAGCCCCGAAATGTTGTCCCCAACTGATTTCATTATGTATCCAAGACATAAATTCCCTTAATTGGACATCCCCAACATACAACAGTGGATTCCAATCATGGTCTTGGGTCACAGCATAATTATGCAAATAGAATTCACACAACAAATTTTTCATTTCAGGAGGAGCAATCCGATAGGCATTGAAAAATTCAAGAGGAGTCTCAATGGAAGAATTCAAACCTGAAACAATCCTTGCTAATTTAAAAGAAAGATGCTTCTCCTTCAAATATAGAGCATAGAACCTTGGAGGAGTCTTGCACTCAAATATCCGAGGGACTAAGGCTTCCATATTGTCCACCTTCTTCTTTAAAAAAACAATTTTTGCATCCTTATCTTCAATCTCTTCATCTCTCTTTTGAATTTCCTTCTTCAACCTGTATTTCTCCTCTTTCCATTCTTCTTCCCTCCTTTGCATCTCTCTCCATAAGTTCATGGCTACCATGTGCATTGAAAAATCAGAGGGCTTATATATTCCTACCAAAATTTTTCCTGGCACTTTTGCTTGCTCTTCATATGGCTCAAGCTATAGGGATTCTATTTGTTCAACCAATTCTGGCTGTAGGGGTACTGATTGTTCTCCCAATTCTAGCTGCAGAGCCTCTTGTTCTTGATCTTGATGTAGGAACTCTTGCTCTTATTTTTTCTGAAGGAACTCTTGCTTTTGCTCTTGCTACAGGAGCTCCTGATTTTCCTCATACCCTTGACTCCCAACTTGTTCTGTGATGTCAACACGATCTGCCAACATTATCTTTGCTGCTTACTCAAATATGTCCATTTCCTCGACATTCACCTGCCCCATTGAAGCTTCTGTGTCCTCCTGTGATGTTTCTCTAGACTTAGGGCTTTCCTGTGGGGATACACCAAAGGTTGGCCCAGCTGGTCTTGTTTTTCTAGGAGGGCTCTCATGTTTTTCTTCGGTTGTAGGAAGAACAGTGTCAGCCTTTCGTTTCTTAGAGCTTGGCACTTCTTTTTCTGTCATTTACTTTTTAGCTTTTCCTTCCCTTATTTTTGCCTCTTTCTTTTGTGCCCTAGTTCTCATTAGGGTGCCAAGAAGAACATCATCATCATAATTTGAAGAGGAACTTTCTTTGTCTGATTGTTTTGTCTCAGAGGAACTAATCTCTATAGTTTGTTTGGCTGCAGGAGGGTTTACATTAGGGCTTGCACCAAAAGTTGAGGCTCTAGGAGTGGCTTCAACATTGCTCTTTCTCCTACTAACCCTATGAGGTAGAGGAAAAACACTAGGTCACAAATTCTCTAGTCTAATTTGATCAATATTCAAGAATTCTTCCCAAGTCATATCAGACACATCCTGTAGAGACTTCTCAACTAATAATTTGATCAGACAATGGTGGGAAACAAAATTATCCCTACCTTTTTGGGTCTTGACCACCATGATTGAAAGAAGGTGGTATAACATGTTTGGAACATTCATTCTTCTCCCATGCCGCATATGATTCAAGAGTTTGAAGTGTACAGAGTGTAGGTTTGACAGGCGGCCTTCACAGGTGATGTACTTTATAACATAGACAACTATTTGTTTCCATGGCTCAGGAAAAGAGGTTCTCTTTGCACCTTGCTTATCCACTCTCAATGGAGGGTCACCAGGTTCTGTAAATTTAGCCCTAGCTGACCTGACATCTCTAGTAGCAGGGTAATGTTCACCATTGGCAGGCAACCCTGTAACTTATGCAATTATTTCTTTAGTAGTCGTTACCTCCAACCCTTTTACCATGGCATGATTCATTTAGATAATGTTTGCAAAAATTCCAACACAACATCTTCATTATAGCCATTCAACTTCAAGAAATAGTCTAACAACTCATAATTTCTGAACTTAGTTTGACAAGGTGCATCCTGCAGTAATACATCGTGAATCATGGGTTCATTTCGAATTAACCCACCTCCCATTATTCAATTGTCTACAATTAAAAAAGTACTGTGCAAAGTTTTCCTTTCCTGTAATCTTCATTTGAATGCCCATATTTCACCTTCCTGCAACACTACTAAATTCCCAACGCTAGTATTGCCTGATTTTTATCTTTTTGGCTTAATATTATGACAAGAGAAATAAAGGCAGTAAAGGAGTAATAAATGAAGGCTATTATCAAGAAAAATGGTGGCGGTTGATGTCTTTTCACACATGTGAGCTGTCATCTCGTTCAAAATTCAAATCAGCTCAATTTAAACTTTGTTGATGTGAACCAATATGGACAGACATGTGGACATGGTGACACACTTACCCCCAACCTAAATTTGAGCATGTTTCCTCACATGCGAGAGAGTAAGGGCGATTTGACAGGGTAGGGAATGATTACATGCTATGGAGAACATATACATTAATGCATAGTAATTAATTAAATGTACCAAAAGGAAATTAAGATATAACAAATTGATGCGCACGTACTTGAATTCTTGGAAGATTTGTTGAAAAGATTATGGAGAAAGTACCATTCACCTTTTAAGAAATCAATTGAGCAATTAATGAAAGTGGAGTGGAATGAGGTGAAATGGAATGAAGTGAAATGATGGTGGCGAGATGGAAGAGAGAGAAAGGTGGAGATGGATGGGAAGATGGGTGAATGAATGAAGAAGTGGACCCCCACAAAAGTGGAAGTCTTTATTATGACAAGTTACGTACCTCTGTTAGCCAGAAGGAGAGACACTAGGTCCACTTTCTTCGGCTATAGGAAATTTGGGTTTTGCATGCAGAGTGAATTGCTATAGGAATTCCTCCTTAGAAGTTGGCTTGTGATACAACCTAAGGCGATGACCGTTGACAAACAACTTAAATCTGATAGGGTCAATGGTGGTGAGTTGAACAACACCATTGGAGAAAACTTCAACAACCTCATATGGTCCTAGCCACCTTGTCTGCAATTTTCTTGCATTATCTTGATACCTTGAGTCATAGAGCAGTGCCCAGTCACCTGTCTGGAATTTATTTTCCTTTATGAATTTTTCATGCCACTTTATTCTCTGGTTCTACACTACCTCTGTGTGATGCAAGGCTGCCTTCCTCATTTCATCCAAATCATTTAGCTGCATGATTCTATCCCTTTGTGCCTCAGAGATATCCATCCCCAAGTCTAATGCAGTCCTAAGAGTCTTATGCTTAAATTCAATGGGCATTATGGATATCTTTCCATACAACAACTCAAATGGAGTGAAGCCTCTAGTTGTTTGTAGGTGGTCCTGTAGGCCCAAACAACTTTTGGTAGCCTATTTTCCTAATCCTTCCTATGGATAACCACTGTTTTGTTCATAATGGCTTCAATTTCTCTGTTGGTCACCTCAACTTGGCCATTAGCCTGAGGGTGATAAGGAGTAGAATTCATGTGCCTTATGTTGTACTCATTGACCAGTGCTATAACAAGGGTTTAAGTGAATTGAGCCCCATTGATCAGTCACTATCTCTCTTGGAACCCCATATCGTGTGAAAATTTCCTTATAAAGAAATTCTACAACCTTATTATCTCTTGCATGCTTCATGGCCTTAACTTCTACCCACTTGCTTACATAATTAGTGCATACCAAGATATAGGATTTACCATTTGATGGAGGATCAATGGGTCCTACAAAGTCTAATCCCCACTTATCAAATGGAGTGATTACTACTTGAGGGTAAAGTGGCATCTCATCAGATTTGGTTGGCTGTCCCATCCTCTGGCATTGGTCACACTTCCTTATATATCTCCCTACATCCTTGTGAAGTGTGGTCCAGTAATATCATGTGTTCAAAATTTTCATTGCTATCCTCTTGGCTACAAAATGCCCTCCATAGGGTTCATTGTGACATGCATGCAATATATCATATGTCTCATCTTCCCTCACACATCTCCTCATGACATGGTCTAGTCTAGTGTAGAATAAACATCCTACAATCCATGAGAAAGGAAAGGTTTTCTCAATGAGCACCCTTCTCTCTTTTGGAGAGAAGTGAAGAGGAACTCTCCCTGTGACTAGATAATTAGCTATGTCAGCATACTAGGGTGTTTTCACACTGATGGAGAATAAATTATCATCAAGGAAAGAGTCATCAATGACTTGATTATCCTCTGATGTAGTCAACCTTGAAAGAAAGTTTGCAACAACATTGGCCTTCCTTGGTCTATCCACAATGGTTATGTCAAACTCCCGCATCAACAACAACCATCTTGCTAGCCTACCTGAGATCAAGGGTTTATTCATGAGGTATCTAATGGTCGCATGATCAGTGTGCACAAATATCTGATAGTCGGTTATGTAGTGACTGAATTTGTTTAGGGCATAGATCACTGCCAACATTTCTTTTTCTGTCACTGTATAGTTGAATTCATCTCCCTCTAGGTTTTTGTTGACAAAATAAATAGAATTTTCAATTGCTCCTTCTTTCCACCCTAAGACTACTCCTATAGAATAGTTTGATGCATCTGTATGAATGTGAAAAAGAAGCTCCCAATTAGGACCTTTGAGTACTGAAGCATGAGTTAAAGCTGCTTTCAAGTCAGAGAATGCCTTGTCACAGTCTTTTGTCCATTGAAGTTCAATATCTTTGGTTAGGAGACTATACAATGGTGCTTCCATTTTACTGAAGTATTTGATGAAACACCTATAATAACTTGCATGTTCCAAGAAACTCCTAACATCTTTTTGTTTTGTAGGTATAGGCAGATTTGTGATCACCTCAATCTTGGCAGGATCTACTTGAATTCCTTTGGAAGAGATGTAGTGGCCAAGGACTACACCTTCCTGCATCATCATGAAGCACTTTTTAGTGTTTAAAGACTAATTATGTTCTTCACATCTTTTTAAGACTCTCCTGAGATTTTCCAATGCTTCATTAAAATCAACACCACAGGTGGTAAAATCATCCATATAAATCTCCATGCAATCATGAGAGATATCTGAAAGTATGCTAGTGATTTCCCTCTAAAAAGTTGTAGGTGCATTGCATAAAACAAATGGAAGCATTGAGTAGGAATAGGTCCCCCATGGATAGGTAAAGGTGGTCTTCTCATAGTCCTCTGGTGCAATTTGGATATGGTTATAGCCGCTGAATCCATCTAGAAAAGAAAAGTATTGCTTTCCTGCAAGTGAGTCCAAAACTTGATCTATGAAAGGTAAGGGAAAATGGTCCTTTTTGGTGGAAGCATTGAGTTCCCTGTAATCAACACAAACTCGCCACTTCCCTCCCTTTTTGGGCACAATCATCAATGGAGACACCCACTGGCTATCTGAAATGGGGTAGATAAATCCTTCATCTAGCAATTTTTGTAGTTCCCCTTTTACAATTTCTCTTAATACAAGGTTAATTCTTCTTTGTGGCTGCCACACTGGTGTACAATCATCTCTGATGTATATCCTATGAGTGCAAAGCTTAGGGTCCAATCCCTTCATATCATGATATACCCACAAAAATTTGTGTTGGTGGGTCCTCAGTAAGTTTTCCAAAGCCTGTTGTTGTTCTTCACTCAACTTGCTATTAATATTCAGGTATTTTACTTCTGACACTTGCACTTGTGTGGTTATTTCTATCATAGTTTCTCCACTAATTCTTGGTACCTTGAGTTCATGTGGCAACAATGTATTAGACATACCTATTTCTGCAAGAAGTTTGGCTACATGAAGAGCGGGCAAGAGTGTCTTCACTGGATCAACAAAATCAGATGCATGAGAGGATGATGCTTCCTCTACTTCACAATGGCTCTAAATTATGTTAGACAATACTTCATCTTCATCTTGAAGTTGCATGAAAGAACTTCTGCCTAACATCATAAGCTGTGCCACATAATTAACTTCCTCGACCTCTTCACTAACATGGCCATATAGGATTTTCCATGTCATTGGATGGTTGAGCAAGAGGGTAAAGAACAAGCTTTTTGGTGCTCTTCCCATCAGAAATGGTCATGTCTCTTGACCAACATCCAATATAGGCATCTGTTGTTGCTAACCATGGCCTTCCAAGAATAATGGGATACCTGCCTAGTGTATCTTTAGGAGAAAGAATCATGAAATTTGCTGGGTACTCCCAAGAGTATAGAGTTACCACAAGATCCTCTACTATACCATCAGACTTAATAGTAGACCTATCAGCAAGCTGTAAGACAGTAGGAGTAGATCTCATGTTTGCAATGTTGAGTTACTGTAGGATGTCCTTTGTCATTACATTTATTGCTTCTCCCAAATCAATCAGAGCATTCTTTATTTGGATCCCATTTATAACAACTACCACAGGACTACCTGGGTTATTGTACTTGGAGACAATCACTTTCCCAAGCATGATGTCAACCAGCTGTCTCATCACATGGACCATAGTCGGGTCTTTCTTTTTCCTGCTTGAATTCTTGAGGCACGCTTCCTTAATTGCTTTGCCATATATAGGAACATCTTTTATGGCTTGAAAGAGAGGTATCTTGACACATATATGCTTTAACTAATCTAAAATATCATTTTTTTTCCTCCTCTTCCTTTTGCTTAGCAACTTCCAATCTCTGAGGAAATAGTGGTTCTTGTTCAGTTTGCTTAACTAGGACTGGTTCAAAATTTTTAGGTGCACTTGGCTGAATGGGTTCATTTAGATGCTCCTCTTTCTCTTCAATAGGAAGGTCAGTAATAATGGGTGTGGAAGGAGCTAAAAAAGTAGTTCTTGAATGCAAGTGGGTGTCACTTACACTCACAACATATGTAGAGAATTGACTTGGATCAGTAGAATATACTTGCTACTGTTGTGCTTTGTTATTTGGGTTAGGTGTGGGATGAGCTGGTAACTAAGTAGGTCTAGGTGAATTTGAACTTGAACTACCAGGAGGAGGCATTATAGTAGGTTGTTGGGGCTGAGAAGGTGGCTGCATGTAGTTAGTGGTCTGGTTTGGCCATTGTTGTCCTCCCCTCCATTGAGATGTTTGTTGCTAGTTTCCTGGAGGTGGCTTCCAATTTCCTTGAAACTACTGCCAATTCCCCTATGGTTTTTGCCACTGGGGTGGAGTGTTTTTGTGGTTAGACTAGGTATTTGGAGGGTTACTCCAAGGCTATGGTGGATATCCACCATAATTGGATGGATATGGGGGCCGCCATTGGTTACCAAATGAATAAGAATTGAAATATGGCCCAACAAAAGATAGTGGATTTGGTGGCATACCTTGTCTTGGAGCCCATGGCCTCCTTTGTGCAACATAGTATACTTGATCCTCTTCAACTTGGATTGGTTTGAACTCAGGTGGAATCTGCTTACTATCAATATTAGCTATCATTTTGCATTTGTAGTCCTTCGTCTTTTGTCTATAATGAGGGAAATATTTTTCCAGCATTTCCTTTGCCTCCTCTTGTTTCTTCTTAGCTTGGAGTGTATCCAGCTAAGTAGCTAGATTGTTTATGATCAATGTCTTTCTTGAAGTCTGAAAACAAGTGAGTAATATCCATCCTTGTGACTCCACTGGTAGATGACTTACATATAGAGGATTGGTAAGCTCTCCCTTTCTTTGAAGCTGCCCTAGAATAGTTCTGACATATCTTCTTGATATCCTCCTAAGGAACTTGGGTGATATCTCCTCCTGCCATCAGGTCCAAGGAATCAGTGCAACTCTCATTAATTCCTCTAAAGAAAAGTAGCTTTTGTGAATCTTCATTAAGTGTATGGTGTGGATATTTCTGTAGGCAAAACAAAAAAAAGAAATATAATCCCCCAAGCTCTCATCTTCCTTTTGCTGCATCCTAAAAATGTCATCTCCTCTCATGTCACTGTCTGTGTAGTATTCCTTGTACTTCTCAAGGAACTTTGTCTTCATTTCATCCCATGTCTCCACAATATTTTTTCCTAGGATCATAAACCATCTTAATGCAGCCTCTTTCAAAGTGGTAGGGAGTAGCTTGAGCCAATGGGCATCAGTGGTATAATCATAACTCCTACAGAGTATATCAAACTTGAACAAGAAAGTATCAGGATCTTTTGTGACAAGTCCATAGAACTTAGGAAGGACTAAAGTAGGGATATTTTTGAGGTTTTCAACTTCATTCTGATGAGCAATGGGGAAAGGAAAAGTTGGTTGATTAGGTCTGTTTCTAGTTGCATCACCCATGCCTACCTGATGGAGTTCCAAAGCAAAGGGGTTCTCAATCTGATTTTGGTCTTCAAGGTAATTTCAGAACTGGTCAGATCAGGAAATCCATCAACAAAGGGGTGTGGCTCTTCTTCTTCTTCTTCTTCTTCTTCTCTGGGAAGATTCTGATACTCAACTAGTTGGAATAAATTAGGGTTATTAGGAAGGAATCTCCCATAAGCATCTCTTCTCCTTCCTCTATGCATACAGTATAAACTTAGCATCAAAAAACTAACACAAAGAATTGGTAAAAGAATAAGGGGTCATTACTTCCTAAATAAGGGGTATACTAAGAACAAAATTTTAGAAATACTTTAACATGAAAGAAACTATCAATGACTCTAAAGAACTCTCTACTTTGACACCATCCCCGACAATGACACCAAAAATGTTGGCCTCCTACAATGATTTAACAACTAAGCCCATAAAGTTGTGATTCACAGATTGGACATCTAATCTGAATAGCTATTTTAATCACCATGAAGGTGCATTTAACTTTTCAACCCAAGGATGTAGAATTGAAATGGGTCAGCACAGTATGTGCACTAGGAATCCACAGTAGCCACATTCATCCTATAGCTAAGAAAGACATAATGATGAAAGTAAATCACTTGGAAAGGAGTAATGTAAATGCTAAACACCAACCAAAAACTCTACTAAGCTGAAATGCATGAAAAAATGAAAATTTGAGCAATAAATAGGAAACTACTTTGTCTACTTTGGCTGCAGGAACAGTCACAAAATGGAATTCTAGTGGCTATAGGAACATATAGTGCCAGATTATTAACTAATTGCTAAATAGAAAGTAATAACTAAACTAAAGGATGGAATGCTCACCAAGTGGGCCCCCTTGGATGAGTATCCCTTAAGACAAATGTAAACTCAGATGCACAAACTTATAACTTCATTTTATTCATTGGAAAACATGAGTACAATCGAGTAGCACAACTATATTACTGAGAAACTAGGAATGCAAATACAATCATCATATTAATCAACCTCCAGAAAAGGAGCATTTGAGTCTTATTTATATGAATAAAAGCTATGAAATAACTACCTGGTAAGGCGGTCAACTCCAACAGATTAGGAGGAAACCACTTAGGGAAAGCATAAAAAGTGGAGAGGCGGTTATGCATGAGTGGAATTTGGTCAAGCATGTTTTCCTTAACACAAATTTAGCACAGTAGTAACGCCTATATTCGCTCAAAAGATAATTAAGACCATTTACAAGGTGGTTACAATTTCAATTTGAATGAAGAATCTCCCTCTTTCAAGAGTCTTCCCTCCATTGACCTTTGAATGATCACCTTGTTGACTGCTATGGCGAATGACTAGCTAGCAGAATCTTCGTCAATTTTGTAGGCCTCAATTATATTTGCATAACAATATTAATACACACAAAAATTGCATATTTGTAACTACCTTAAAGTGACATTCATTAATCCACATGTAAAATTAACATAGATAGTTCATATAGCATGTCAATGTAATTTAAAGGTTACAAAAATAAGCTTATGCCCAATGTCTATGGATTGAGGAAATATCATAAAAAGGTCAATATCCAAGTATCAAAGTCTATGACAACTACAAAAAATGGATAATAAATTCTATCAAAATTAAACCATAAACTGGACTCATCAACATCTACACCGAAGATGTACTTAAGAGGATTTAATCTCATTCTATAGAGTTGAAGCCTTTCAAAGATAAGACAAATATTTTTGATGCGATCTTGATGATTTGTAGACTTAGCCAAAATTTCATTATCATAATATTCTAGAATTTTGTGAATGAAATCATGAAATATAAGAGTCATCACCCATTGGTAAGTTGCTCCAACATTCTTTAATCCAAATGGTATGACTACATAATAGAAGGTACCCCATGGGGTAGTGAAGGTTGTTTTATACTGATCTTTTGGGTTAATACGAATCTGATTATAGCTCGAGAAGCCATCCATAAATGAAAACAAGGCATGGCCTATAGTCGAGTCCACAATCATATTGATATTAGGAAATAAAAAATAATCCTTAAGAGAAGCCTTATTGAGATCATGAAAAATCTATGCAAATACGAATACGACCATCAAGTTTACTAATGGTGATGATATTCGATGTCTAAGGTGAATAGTCAATAACATGGATAAAACCAGGTTTTAGGAGCTTTTCTATCTCATTCTTGACTAATAAAGCGACCTTGGGATTCATCTTACAAATATTTTGTTTAGCAGGCTTAGAATCAAGACCTAGAATGATATTGTGAGCCACCATGGATTCATCAATACCAAGCATATCCTCATATGACAAAGCAAAAATATTAGGATGCGAATTTAATAAATCAACATGTTGTTTATATTCTTCCGAAGAAGGGAATTTTACAATCTTAATTACATTTTTAGAAGATTTAGGATCCTTAAAAAAATCAAAAGTATACCCCTAAAGGAGAGTACTACATTCTTTAGGGTGAGATATAGGAATGTTATCATCCACATTAGATAAAGGGTCCTTCTCATCGATACTAATAACAGACTCTCCAAAGTATTCTTGTTTATTCAAGCGATACGAGAATCGTCATTTATGGTGATAAGAAGGCAAGTGAGAGTAGGAACCTAAAAATTCTTCTAGCGCTTCCTCTTGAAAGAAAACATCTAGAGGAACTTCATTAGAGTCTACCTTGTTTTTAATAAATTCAAGAAGAAATAATTTAAGAGAAGGAGGCTTAGCGAAAATTGTGTTGACATTCAACATGGTTTTTTCTTATAATTAGTATGATGGTATCCAAGTCCAATCTTATACCCACAAGAATAAAATTCTATGGGGACTTTAATACCTTGTTCATTACATCTACAACTGTTACCTAAATAACCATATTTAGACAAGATATTGAAACCTGAACCATAATGTGTTTACAATTCTTGGGAAGAAGAAGGATCGACCTAAAGAGTGTGATCCCAATCATGAGTATCATATTCCTTTACAGAGACATAATCATCCTTCTTAGCATGGACACAAACACTGACCTCTTTAATAGAAGCATGATTATCCTCCTCAACAAAGGCACAATCATCTTCCTTAATAGGAGCATGATCATTTTCCTTAGGTGAGGGATATCAACTTTCTTGACAGAGGTGTATGATATTGTTATAATGTATAGGTGGATAGAATATACTTTGTACTCTCCGATAAAAGATTTGATAAAGTCCAGGGACCCCCAATCGTCATCAAGACATGCATTTGATTCAAAAGAAGAAGTAGAAAGGGTGGACTTAGGATTCTCTGCTTCAGGACGATCTTCCTTAGGGACATCCATATCAAGAGTAACCTTTGGAACATGCATTACTAGAGTAGATTTCAATGCATTAGAAGATAATGAAGGAATGCAGTTTTTAAGAGTAGAAGCAGTCGAGGCTCGACCAATAGCTGCCATCTCACAAAGGTGTATAGCATTAGGATCAACCTTGATTGTGACTACTTCATTGGCAACACATTTTATAGAATGATGCAAAGTAGAAGTGACTACTCCCAAAGCATGAATCTAGGGTATTCCCAAGAGGATATTGTAAGGCAATGGTCCATACATAACTGTAATATTGCAAAATTGCACCTAGTGGAAATTCCATATTTTGACATTTATGCCTAGCATTTATGGCACCTTGAGATATTAATGACAAAATCCCATGGGTTAGAATTTCATGACTCTGAATCCATGTGGACAAGTGGCTGAGCAACATAAGCATGGTGACGTGTTTTCTGAGAATACAGGCTTAGGATGAATGTGTGGCGCGTAGACGTATACACGACGCGCTAGCGTCTTGTTTGTTTCCTGAGTTCAAAACACAAAATCTGGAAGATTAACCCTTGAGACATGTGTCCCAATAGCTACACTCTGAAAGTAACAACTCTTTTCCGCCCTTGCAAGCATTAAAGCCTCTTTTTTCCTCCCATTTGAGGGTTGGAAGATATCACACTAGCTCTCTCTCCACTTGCTCAAACTTTGAGACTTCCTCTTCTTTGATAGCAGTGCACTCATAGGCGAAGCCATGCCAGACTGAGGTCCTCCCAATAGTATCAACAACTCTCAAGAAAGCACTTAGCAGTGTGTCTATGTGCTTCAAAGAGGGCCTTGACCCGTGGGTAACACACACATTCTCTCTCTCACTTTCCTTTTACATTCATTTGTTTATTATTTCATGGTGTAGGTTCTGCTCCCGAGAGGATATTGCTTTCACCACATGCTTAGTGTGGTGCGGGTTCTACTCCTAAGTGGGTATTGCTTTCACCACATGCTTTGTTCATTTCTTTAACATCTCTTTCCAACTTGGCTGTCTGTGGAGGTGGGAACACCAAAGCGGGGTTTGAATGAGGTATGCCCCTACACAACCACCCAACAACTTTCTCATTGGTCTTTTGTGTGTAGGTCATGAAAAGGGGCTTGGAGTGAAGATCTGAACATCCAGAGAAAGGTAAGATTTTCTCAAGCATCTTTGTATTTGCTTAAGTATTTGGTTTTCTGATTAGTCAAATAGTCCCGTACGGGCTACTCTTGAGTCTAGAAGTAGGATTTATTCTTGTTCATTGAGCTCCTAAGTTCTCTGTTGCTCAGGACGCAAGCGTGTCTTTCAGATGATAGTGCGTTGCGCTAATGTCCTAGAACTGCACTGACATCTTTTAGCCGAAAGCTCCCTCTTCCGAGATAAAAATCCTTTGACCTTGCTCCCTTAGGATCTTTTATAGTTTTTTTGGAAGTATAATTGAATGCTAGTTCTCCATCATTTCATTTATATGTTATTTTGAGGTGTATAAGGGCAGTTCATTCCCTAGTGATCTCTCGAGAAAGGAGAGACCCGTGTGTAGCGAATCCCTCTTATATCATATTTTGGTGAACCAAAAGTGAACGTCAAAACTTTCTTTGCGATGTTGCACGTTCATGATAATGGCTTTTCTGAGGAAGATTTTGATATGCTGGAGGATGCTCTAGATGATTTCTTAGAAGCACTCTCCCCTATTTGCAAATCTCCCGAACAAGTATCCTCTCGATAGGCTGAGGGATTAGTAAATATGGTGGTGGTCTCAGTGGCTCCTTCAAGCCCTAAGAAACTCGTCATCTACGTGACCCAAGCCAAATCTTCCGTCTATGAAATTTCATGTCGTAGCGATTCATCGGGCTTGTACTCAAGGTTCGTGAAAGCTACAAACTCTACATCTTATAACACTGTTGGACACACATATCCTACAAGGAGTAATAAACAAAATATGAATCAACAACCTTCTGTTCCTAATTCACAACCTTTTGTCCCTACTTCTTTACCTCCTTCTCAACCAAGCCTTCCTTTAGCACCTAAGCCTGTGATGAAAGCACCAGGTGATTATGATCTTTTCGAGCAGCTTTGTGTTACTCCAGCCAAGATTTTGCTTTGGGACTTGCTTCAGACCTCTCCGATTTATCAAAAGATGCTTCAGGAAGCTTTACAAAATATTCTCTTGCCTGCCTCCACTAGGCCCATAGATGTTAATGCGTTGTTGGCTCATATTTGTGTGGATTTGTCGAATATCATGTTCCACCCACAAGAACTCCCGCCTCTGGATGTGCATAAGCAAGCAAAGCTTTTGATGATTATAGTCAATGTTAACAACATCGGTATTAGGCACACCCTCATTGACACCGGTTCGGCTCTCAACATTTGTGGTATTGACCTACTACCTAAAATTAAAATTGACTCATCTTCTTTAGCAACTTCCTCCTTATACATTCATGGATTTGACAACACTGGCCACCAAGCTCTAGGTACAATAATACTACCTTTGCAGCTAGGCCCCGTTACCTTACCCACGTTGGTCTATGTGATGCCTGACCCCTTACCATATAACCTCCTCTTAGGGATACCTTGGATCCATGATATGGGTGTGGTAACTTCTACTTTACATTGTTCCTTGAAATTCGTCGCAAATAATCAGGTAGTTACAGTTAAAGCGGATTCAGAAGGCGTTCGCCTCTATGAATTGGCCGCCGTTGGTCATGCTTCGACTATATCTACCCTCAAGAATTGTATTCCATCTTTGATTTCCAATGCTATGGCATGTTCTTCATCGATACCCTCTATGGAAGTTGTCCCCAGGGTGAGTGTTAGAAATGAAGAACCATCTAAAGCAGAAGATCCTAAATCTCCCTCGTCGACTTCCCAAACAAATGCTTTCCTTGGAGATGATTGGGGTTCCCTGAACTTTTCTGAATTCTTTATTGTAGAATATAAGGTGAATCCATTTTGCGTGGACCTTCCAGGTGCCCTTAACACAAAGGTGGATAACACTCCAGCCGAGGAGAAGAAGTGTAACCCTGTTCAAGAGACCACTCCTTCCTACATTGAGGAAGACAATCCTCCTCTTAGAAAAGAAATTAACATTTGTGAGCCCAACAAGGAAGGAAAAAGTGCCCCCGTAGAAACATTTGATGTCCGTTGGTGGAAGAAAATGCTTTATGTGGATCCACCACTTCCTGAGGTTTTACAAACTCACTATGGGTTCGGATATGAGCTCGCTTCTTGATATGGCTATGTGCAAAAAGGCCTAGGGTGTATTGAGCAAGGAATTCAAGTCCCCATCCATCTTAAGTCGTGACGACGCTATTTGGGACTAGGATGTTCTATTGAATAGTCTAAGAAAAAGCCTTGGTGGAGTGTTAATATGATTTCAGTCGAGCCATTAAACCTTGTTCACCCTAAGTTAATAGAGGAAAGGGAGAAAGCCGAGAAAATCCCTCTCGATGTCTTCTTTTCAGATGAAGCACTAGAGGAGTTTCTAGGCGCTTATTCCCCATTGCCTCCGTATCACCACAAGAAATGATTCCCCTATCATTTGCATAACCAAGCATACTTCAGAGAGTTTGTCTTGAGTATTGACAAGGAGGACCCTCTATCCAACGCCAGTGATGATGTTGCAATACCTCATCATGAGGACTGTAACTCCCTCCTTAAAGGGGACACTGTTGAAATCTCCATAGGTCCTACATCCTCTGAAAAAGTGATCAAAATCGAGAAGTGTCTCTCTTCAGAAGAAGCAGACAAACATTATGATCTCTTACGTTCTCATCTTGACATCTTCGCTTGGACATACGAGGATATGACCGGTATTGATGAATCTATAGTGGTTCACAATATCGTCCTATGTCATGATGCCAAGCCAGTTAAGCAAAAAATCTGAAAGATCAATCCCAGGGTGGCATTGATGGTCAAGACTGAGATAGAGAAATTGTTGAAAGAAGGTTTTATCTGTCCTATCGATTACTCCCCTTGGATTTTGAATATAGTTTCCATTAGTAACCCTGATGGTCGTATTCGCATATGTATCAACTTTTGAGATATTAACAAGGCTTCTCTTAAAGATGGTTTTCTGCTGCCTAATATAGATATGATTGTTGACTCAACTGTAGGCTATGCATTGCTTTCTTTCATGGATGGCTTATCAGGTTATAATCAGATCCATATTAACCTAGACGATCAATACAAGACAACCTTTACTACCCCATGGGGTACTTTCTGTTATGTGGTCATTCCCTTTGGGTTAAAGAATATTGGAGCTACTTACCAATGGGTGATGACCCTAATATTTCATGTTTTTATCCACAAGATTTTAGAGGATTACGTCAATAACATATTGGCAAAATATGTAACCTGTCAGGATCATCCCAAGAACCTTCATCTTATTTTTGAAAGACTTCAACTCTATAAATGAGACTAAACCCCCTTAAGTGTCTTCAGTGTTGATGCTGACAAGCTTCTTGGGTTTATAGTCTCTCATCATGGGATTGAAGTTGAAACTAAAAAGATTGATGCCATCATTAACATGCCTCCACCAAGGAATATTATTGAGTTGCAAAGTTTACAAGGGAAGATTCAGGTGATTCACAGATTTATGTCTCAGTTGGCTGATTATACCCTTCCTTTCACTCCCTTATTGAAAAAGGACATTCACTTCATATGGGATGAGGAATGTCAAAAATCCTTTGAGTCAATCAAAGCCCATTTGGCCAATCCCCCCGTATTGATGTCGGCTATGCAAGATAGACCCTTTCTGCTTTACCTAGCTGAGTCACCATATGCTTTGGTAGCTCTTTTGGCTCAATATGATGACACTAGGAAAGAAAGAGCCATATGCTATATTAGCCACATTCTGGTTGACTATGAAACCCGTTATTCTTCTATTGAGAAACAATGCCTTGCTCTCATCTTCGCTACATAGAATTTGAGGCACTATCTCCTCCATGCTGAAATGCACGTCATAGTAAAAACATTTCTTTTAAGACATTTGTTTTCTAGCACCAACCTGGTAGGGAGGTTAGCAAAATGGGTTATGTTGCTTTCTGAGTTTTCCATAAAGTTTGTTACTCAAAAATAAATAAAGGGTCAAGCAGTTGCAGATCAGCTAGCAGACGCTCCCTCATCTCACTCCTTTCTTGGCTTGGATTTGTTTCCCGATGAAAACATTTTTGTAATCAATCACGACTCTAAATGGAAAATGTATTTCGACGGATCAAGGTGTCAAACTGGTTCCAGAGCAGGCATGGTTCTAATATCCCACAAAGGTAAACCAATTCCCTTATCCTTTTGACTAGATTTCCCTTGTACCAATAACATCGCTGAGTATGAAGCCCTTATAGCTGGCTTACGTGCCACGATTGCACTAAAAATCAAACATCTCCATATCCTAGGTGACTTTGAACTTATAGTGAACTAGATAATGGGATCCTATCAAGCCAAGCAAAGTAAGTTGTCCCGATACTGAGACCTTGCCTTATCTTTGCTTAAATAGTTCTCTTCTTTCACAATAGATAGTGTCCCTAGGAGAGAAAATAGACATGCTGATGCCATGGTGAGTGCATCTTCCTTGGTACCTTCTGAAGAAGATATGAAAGAATACCATTTTGTGGTCCAGGTCTTGTGAAGCCTTGTGGTTCCTAAAGAACCTGAAGCCAAGTCCCCTATGTGTTCCCATGTGGACTCTGGGGAATGGTTTTCTGATATCTATAACTACCTAAAGACTGGAAACTTCCTCAATGATGCAACAAAGAATGACCACATTTGTGTGAGGAAGCTTTCAGTTCTCTATGTTATCCTGTCTGACATCCTTTATAGGAAAGCCTATAATGGCTTGCTTCTTAGGTGTCTTACTAAAGAAGAGATACCCCTTGCCCTTAAGGAAGCTCATGTGGGCTCTGGGGGTGGAAATTTTGGTGGTAAATCCTTGGAAAGAAGAATGATACACATGGGATACTATTGGAAAATGATGGAAGAAGATTCCATTGAATTTTTCAAAAAGTGCCCTCAATGTCAGCAACACAGTTGTCTCATTCATGCACCTCCCCAAGAGTTGCAAAATCAAAATTCCCCTTGGCCGTTCGCTAAGTGGGGGTTGGATATTATTGGAAAGATATCACCTCCCTCTTCCAAGGGACATGCCTTTATCATTACCACTACGAATTACTTCACGAAGTGGGTCAAGGATATCCCGCTCCGATCCATAAACACAGAAGCTATATGTAGTTTCCTTATGAATAACATCATTTCTTGATTCAGATTGCCTGCTACGCTTGTTTTTGACAACGGTACACCATTTAAAAACAAGGAAGTGAAGTAGTTCCTCAAGAAATTTCATATCCAACATGGGTTTTCCACACCGTACTATGCACAATCTAATGGTCAAGCGGAAGCGTCTAATAAAACTCTTGAGATTATTCTCCATAAAACAATTAACAAACATGGTAAAGATTGACACATTCAATTGACGTACACTTTATGGGCCTATCGTACGAGTGTTTTTACAGCTACGAGAACAACGCCCTATAACCACGTGTATGGTGTCAAAGCTTGCTGGACTCAAGGAACACTAAGAGGGGGGGTGAATTAGTGTTCAACAATATTTAAATTACAATCCAGATCTTAAACCATTTATAGCATTTCAACAAAAGTAAAGATGCAAGCACATGAAAGAAACAATCAAAACACCATAACACCAAATTTTTACGTGGAAACCCCGTTAGGGGAAAAACCACGGTGGAGGTTAATCCACAATTTATACTCTATTAAAAGTATGAAGAAAAAGCGGAATGCACATGCATTCAGACACACTGCCTAGAGCTCACTACTCAAAATCAGGAAGGCTCATTGCCTTACAACATATTTGGATTACAAAAAAGATTTGAATTGAGAAAGTAGCATCTACAAATGCCTGGTTTCAGTTCTGGTGAGGCTCATAAATCAAATTCTAGACCTTTTGTTTGATTATGCACTTCACTCTGCTCTGCCTTAATTTGCTTCAAAACAATCCTCTTCTGCACAAGTGAAACTGTGCCAAATCACTCAAAAACCCTTCTAACATTTGAAATATACTTCACACACTCACCTTCACACATTTATAATGAATGAACTGATCTCTTATATATATTCTCTATCAAATATTTAGTCGCTTCATGTCGGCTTCAACAAAATAAAAATATTTTCCAATAGTTGGCTTAAT
This sequence comes from Sequoia sempervirens, assembly GCA_007258455.2. NCBI lineage: Eukaryota > Viridiplantae > Streptophyta > Pinopsida > Cupressales > Cupressaceae > Sequoia > Sequoia sempervirens. The sequence continues at coordinate 48,532 of VDFB02273091.1, read as the reverse complement.
CCACATTTAATATTCGATGTGTACCCATCAAAATAGGCTACGACATAGATAGGACCCAAAATAAAATCTTCAAGCATAGGATACCTTAATTAATTATACCTCAAATATCCGCGACATGCCATATTCACTAAGTCAGCCACCGTGAGGTAATAAATAGAAAATCATCCTGCCGGATCTCCTAACTTATACACTGATTAATGTGACATCACAAAACTTAACAATAAGATAATATAGATACTTAACAACCTTCTCTAATATCCACAACTCAAAATGATAATCCAATGAAGCATACACATCGACATACTAACCAGATACCCTGTTCTTCATTCTCTCTTCTAGTAATACTCTATTCTTTACTCTGCTTGCCGCTATGAACAAATCCTAATCTGTGGACCAGAATAATGAGTTAGGTTTCCATAAATGACAACACTAGAAGCCATATGCCAACAATATCCCCCTTTGTAATTGATGGAATCACTTAGTGAAAAATGACTAAGTGTTGGAACCAATATGATTACGCTACCAGAGTTCAAAATTTCAAAACACAACTCCCCCTTAGAATGATAAGGAATTTTTTAGTGCTCTCTCTCCCCCTTTGACATCAATGACAAACATATTTTGGATCTCCCCCCTTGCTAAAAAAATGGATCAAAATTTGAAGAAATATAATTGCTACTCAAGTTAGAAAACTATCTTGTACTTATCTTTCATTTATGGAAGAAATTTCCTCCAAGCTTCTACTGAAATCCCAATGATTAAGATCAAGCTATTGTTCTCAGATGTTCAGTTGATAATATGGATGAGAGATTCCAGAATTGTGATTGCCTCTTCTAATTTCTTTCCTTTCCTCAGAATCTCAATTAACTGCTCTAGTCTGCATTCGGTTAAATCCTCCACTTTCCAAAAGGTGTCCACAAGGTTGTTTCTGGTGAAATAAAATTTTGTATGCTTAGAATGCAACTCTTGAATCCTTTTCTTGACGACACCATCCTGATCCTGAAATATGTTATAATCCTAACCAATCTTGTTCAACTCAGTTTCAATCTGCTCCAACTTATCTTTGTATCTCCCAACTGCATGAGGCCAACAAAGACAATAGTTGTAGATGTTATTTGTTGTATTTATGCATTGCCTCAACACATTCATTTGTCTTTTTAGTTTGGTAAGAGATAGCCTAAACTGCTCCTTTAGATGTAGAATTATTTCTCCCTCTTTCCTATCGTGGGACTTGGAGACCATGGCTTCCTTAATGCATTCAATCATCTCTTCAGAAAACACATTCTGCAAACTCTCCAATCTAATGTTATTATGCACAAAATGAGTACTTAGTGTGCTCTCGATCAGGTCCTGCTCATATGAGGGTCTATCAGACCATATGTCAACAATTTTTTGCATCCCATCTTTCTCTTGAACAAGCTGCAATATCTTTACTTTGGATAAAACACCTTCTTCTTTGTTTCCTTCTACCATTACTACATCCAGTTCAACTAATTCCAGTTCTTCCCTTGGAGTGTACTCATCAGATTCCTCATCTGGTATGTCCACAATCACTTTTTCTTTACCTTTTCCTTCAATTTTTGGAGTCTTGTGTGCCACAGGAGTGTAATTAGCAATCTCTTGTGCTCTTTTCTTCTTCCTCTCCATCTAATTGGAAGAGGATCCAACTTCAAGTGCTCTTACTGGAATGGAAATGCTAATTGCTCCAAACTTCCCTAGCAATTTTTTAAAGAAATTTGCATTCTTTCTTACAATTTGCCAAATTATTAGAATGTTCAAAAATCTGTTTACAAACTGGTTCATTCTCTTTCCATACAATATTATTGATCTGTGGCAAGCAATTCAGAAAATACATCACAACACATATGACCAAGGTACCAAACCTGAAGGAGTAATCTGCCTCCTTTGTTAGTTGCACATTTTCCATCAATTGATCTTTTAGCAATCCACATAGGTCAAAAAATTGATCCTCCATTATCATTTTATGAGAGATGTAAACTACAACTACCAAAGTTGCACCTTCCTTGTCTCTAAAAAATATTTTGTATGAGATTCCATGCACAATGTACCTTGTTATCAGATCTTTGATCGTCGAAATTATCAAAGCCCTTTGATCTGTAGTTACTCCGGTTAGGGTTTCGACTTCTTTGTTCCAAATCTACTTCTTCTTCGGTATATCCCCAACATTGCATAATCTAGTTAGATTCCTAATCACCTTTATTGAAATGAGATAGGGTTTATCCAGAGTTAGAATGTCATCATTCAATATGTTCAAGATAAACCTAATGACTTCCGCATTATCAAAATAGGGAAATTCACTCCAAATGTCTAAACTTTTATGTTTCACACCTTCAAGCCATTTCAATTCATTGGCTGACAACATATTTCTCACCTCCCTAATCTTCTCATTGCTATATTCATCTAAATTCACATTCCTTTGATTTGCTTCATTTTCCTTTTCGTATCGAACAAGTTTCTATCGAGCACCAAATTAAGTGAAAATTCTACAAGCAACTGAAATACCTGATGAATTCACTGCTGAATTAATTTTACTCCTTTGAAATTCTGCTGCAGAGGTTCTCCTTCTATTCTTCTTCAATGCAAGGTGATAAATGAGGGTTCCAAATACCCTTTTACACCTAACCTTTTTACCGCATTAAATGTTTTTCCCTAGGTGTTCCAGATACTCTATTTTCCTAGACAACAAAAGAAGGATTCATCTGTGGACCTTCTACTTCTCAAATTTTTGCACAAGTGATCACTGATACATTTTTAAACTACTAGCAAAACTACTGATAATTTCCTGCATTTTGATGCCAACTACTGACAGGGGGACAAAGGATTTTCTTGAAAAACTCCCCCTAGGCCAATGGCCTAAGATCAATTTTCAGAGGAATTACCAGAAGTAGATTTTGGTGCGGGCTTATTTCATTCATCAGAATCACTCTTCCTTACCCATGTTTTCTTCATCTGATCTCTTATTTCTTCCACAGTCACTTTCCCTTTTCCTTTATCATCTTTCTGTGAAATTTTGCTTTGTATACCAGACCTCTTCTATCCATGTTTCTATTCCTGCAGAATCTTGCAATGTGACCAAATTTGTTGCAATTGTAACACACAAGATTTCTTTCTGTACTCCATTCATTCCATTGATTTCCTCTTGATATGCATTAATTAGAAATATGCCCAAATATTCCACAGGTGTAGCATTTAACATTCCTTACACTGAAAGACATACTTCCACATTCAATTGACTTATGACCAAAATTATTACAACTAAAACACTAACTGGGAAATGATGGACTACTTGAATTTATTTTACTTCTACACTGAGAAGCCATATGACCAAATTTATTACAAGCAACACAGTGACCATTAAAATTTTGAGCATTGGGTTGTCTTACCGGATACCTTCTGCCTTTGTTTATCTGATTTCTTTGTCTGGAATCCTTATGTTCAGATCTAGAGCTTTCTCCCTTCTCATATCCAAGACCTCGCTTTCCATTTGCATCCTTTTGTCCTTTAGTAAGCTCATCAAGCTTAGCAGAACTGATCCTAAACTTCTCCTTGTATTCATTTGCAGTAGTGAGTTCATCTCTGAGAATAACTATCCATCTTTCAAGCTCTTGTTCATTATTTCTAGATTGTTGCAATTCAATCTCCAACTGAATGAATCCACTATTAACTCTGCTGCATTATTTAGATCTTTCTTTTAAGGATTGGGCTAGATTCTCCTCATTCTTCTTCCTTTCTTCAATCTCCTTAGTTAGCTTCATCACCATAGATTCCATCTCAAGCTTTAGAGTAGCATTGTCTCTAGCAAGCTATTCACATTCTTCAGTTATTTCTTTTAGGGTCTGATTTAGGTGAACATATTCCAAGAATTTACTTTCTTTTTGCTTCAATTGATCACATAGTTCCTTCCTCTTTTCTCTTGACTCATTGATTTTATCCTTCAATGATTAAATGAATTTTTCAGCATCGGCAAGATTTGCTTTTAATTCCAGGACTTCTGCTTTAAACTAATCAAGATCATCAAGTGCCACCAAAAGTTGCTGTTGAAGACCACTAGAGTCCATTGCATTCCAAGATCCACCTCAAGCTATTAATCTTTTGTAGAGGAACCTTGCTTTGATACCAATTGTTGGACTTAAGGAACACTGAGAGGGGGGGTGAATTAGTGTTCAACAATATTTAAATTACAATCCAGATCTTAATCCATTTACAACATTTCAACAAAAGTAAAGATGCAAGCACATGAAGGAAACAATCAAAACACCATAACACCAATTTTTTTACATGGAAACCCTGTTAGGGGAAAAACCATGGTGGAGGTTAATCCAAAATTTATACTCTATTAAAAGTATGAAGAAAAAGGGGAATGCACATGCATTCAGGCACACTGCCTAGAGCTCACTACTCAAAATCAAGAAGGCTCACTACCTTACAACATATTGGGATTACAACAAAGAGTTGAACTGAGAAAGTAGCATCTACAAATTCCTGGTTTCAGTTCTAGTGAGGCTCATAGATCAGATTCTGGACCTTCTGTTTGATTCTACACTTTGCTTTGCTCTGCCTTAATTTGCTTCAAAATAATCCTCTTCTGCTCAAGTGAAACTGTGCCAAATCACTCAACAACCCTTCTGACATTTGCAATATACTTCACACACTCGCCTTCACACATTTACAATGAATTAATGGATCTCTTATATATATCCGCTATCCAAGATTTAGTCGCTTCATGTCGGCTTCAACAAAATAAAAATATTTTCCAATAGTCGGTTCAATCCACATTTAATATTTGATGCGTACCCATCAAAATTGGCTACGACATAGCTAGGACCTAAAAAAAAATCTTCAAGCATAGGATACCTTAATTAATTATACCTTGAATATCCGTGACATGCCATATTCACTAAGTCGACCACCGTGAGCTAATAAACAAAAAATCATCTTATCGGATCTACTAACTTATACACCAATTAATGTGACATCACAAAACTTAACAATAAGATAATATAGATACTTAACAACCTTCCCCGAGATCCACAACTCAAAATGATAATCCGGTGAAGCATACATATTAACATACTAACCGAATACCCTGTTCTTCATTCTCTCTTCCAGTAATACTCTGTTCTTTACTTTGCCTTCCGGTATGAAAAAGTCCTGATCTGCAAATCAAAATAATGACTTAGGTTGCCATCAATGACAACAATAGAAGCCATATGCCAACAAAGCTATCATGCTATTGGAGTTGGAGATTCTGTCTCTATGGGTTTCCCTTAAGGGGCTAATTGATAATGAGACCTATCGAGTTAACCATTTGCATTAGCTGGAGATGCTCGATGAACGCCGTTTATGAGCCCTAGAACATCTTAAAGATTATCAATGGTGGTTATCTAGACAGTACAATCAAAGTGTTCTTCCTAGAACCTTTAAAATAGGAGATTTGGTTCTCTGTGAAAACTAGAGAAATGTAAATGCGCCGCCCGACCAGAGAGGAAAGTTTAGTCCTAACTAGTTAGGCCCTTACATTGTGATCTATGTATATGGTTCAGGCGCCTATGGATTATCATCTATGGACAAAACACCTTTAAAAGATCCTGTTAATGCATTGCATCTTCATCGATACTACACGTAGTGTTCTATGTGTCATCTATATGGTGTTCTCTCTACAAAAGGGCAGTAGTACTACATATGTTGACATTGTTCATTAACACATTATGAGAATTTTTGTGTTATGAATGACCACATGCATGTGTGTGTGTGTGTCCATTAGATCATCATTGTATTTAATTAACATAAAATTATGTGTGTTTACTAAATCATATTAGCATCTAACATAGGAATACATCCACATGAGAATATAACATCCTTAGCATAAACATATGTGAAAAAATAAAGAACATACACATCCAGATAAACAACGCCATGAGATCAAAATCGATGTATCCATATATATATATATACGTAATGTACGTATCCAATGTCATGTACATGTATCGGGCCACTACTATGAAAAATGAGTGGCTACTGAATATATGTCTATACAAAAATATCTACAAGTATATATGAATGTATATGTATCTCGCTACAAAAAATGATATGCACAAAACTGATGATGAATCCATGATCATTGCGGTGCATGGCTCTTAGAGCCATTTGGCTCTGGCGGACGCTTTGGAAGCTGTTGGAGAGGCTAGACGGTGGTCATGGAGCATGAGCGATGTGAGCACGATACAAACATGGCTACCCACACCCCTCTGATCTCCCCCTGAAGAGAAGATATCGTCAGCTCCGCCCCTTGCAACTGATCATGCAGTCATTGAACATTTTCCAAGATCACAGCCACTGGCTGCCCATTGAGGTCATCAAGACAACTTTGGAGGGCATCACGCACCTGCTTAACAACATCAACCCTCATCACTACCGTATCTCGCTCGATGAGCACCGTTTGTAGCTCCCCTGAAAACTGGTTGTGCTGCCCTCAGATAGTTGTCAACTCTGCAGTGAGCTGGACGATCTCTACACCCTGCTCCTTGTAAGCAATCTATAGGTGTGCAACTGGATTGAAGCTAGGGGCATGACATCCCACAGATGCTGGTTGATTCACCTCGAGAACTGATCTCTAAATCTACACAACATGGGAAACCTTTGAAATACATTGAGCCATGAGTCTAGTCCATCCTTGTGCGTCCTCTGCAACTACAGAGAAAGAAAAAGGTATCAGTATGACATAGCATGTATAGATACATATATCATAAAATTGAAAGTACAAAACATAAACAACAAATCATGTATACCTTGGCCCTTGGTTGCCATGTCGGGTCAAGGTGAGGATTGGTGCTCAGACCCACACCGCCAGCCTCAATGGCCACTCCCGGTGCCGCTAGCTCCACAACTATAGAAGAAGAGGGTGGTGCCGAAGAGACAGGTGTAATTAGTGGGGGATCCAATCCTCCTTCGCCTCAGCCTCAGTACTGTCACTGCCTCCTCCTCCTCAGCCTACTGCCGGCCTCTCCTCCTATCCTGCAGTGGATGGGAAGGAAAGTCCTCCTATGGACCAGGATCTCGTCTCGGAGCATCCTCACCAAACACAGGAGCAGGATGGTACCTCTCCCACCACCGCGTGAAGTCAACTGCCACCCTGACATTTCCTACTGTTGATATAGGTGGTAGATCATGGCTGGGCTCATCATCATCAGAAGGGATGATATCCATAATAATGTGGCAAGGGCGATCCCCAACTCTCGCTGCACTCCTATGGGCCTTGGTGTATGTGAGCACATTTGCTGGTATGGTCTATGGTCGACCATGCTACTACATGACTTGACTCCAGTAATAGGGTACTATAACAAAATCCCTCCGATTGACCAAAAAGAGATCCCGTTGAAGGTTCCTCAAGTACCTGCTGTCATCCACAAATATGAAATATTGATAGGGTCTCCACTAGACCCCATCCGTGGTAAGGGTGTCAAACTGTAACCGCCAAAACTATAGGTCTCCAAACCTCCAATGGCTCGTCATGTCATACCAGTGGGCCATGGGGATTTGATACGACCATCGCTGGGGAAAACCGACTGGCCAAGTGCACATGATGTGGGCAAAGGCCCACACTTGCAAAAGTGTGCACGTTGTGAGGTTGCGATACTCATAGTGTATGCACCAACCTAGCTCCTGGTAGAGGTGCACGAGCATGCTGCGCCCCCAGTAAAAATAATCTTGTGCTCCACCATCTCCCTGATCGTATGGACGAGGCCCTTGTGTAGGTGTGAGCCTCACCCGTCTATCTTGATTCGAAAGGCAATAGTAACAACCATGAATCGTGGATCAATGGTGCTCTGGTCCTTGCATGGTCATACCAGTGCGTGTAGATATGATCCATGTCATTGCCACTGTCATTCCTCCTTGTGTAGTAGAGGACACCCTTTGATCACTCTCGCGCCGATCACGTATCGTTGAGAGTCACCTACCATCTGTAGATGAGTAGCCTGAGGATTTGATAGAGTCCTCGAGAGTAATGGTCATCTCTCCACATGGTAGCTAGAATGATGACGTAGTGGCATCCCACCGCTCCATAAGGGCCACCAGCATCTGCTCGTGATATCTCATCTCTGGCATGGTGAACACATGCCAGAGACCAACCTGCTCTAAGAGTGTGACCTCATCGTCTAATAGGCGGTCCCTCTGCTCACGAACAAGCCAGAATGCTCACCCTCTAGGATGTTCTCGAATCTCTATGTACTCCTGTCAAAAAGTAACAAAAATTTGAATTAGAACATCAACATTTTGCATCAAAACAAGGAAAAATAATTAAGACTTATGTGCGCTGCACAGACATTTGCGTGCCACGCATATGTCTCCTGACCGCCATGATCGCCTCGAAGACGATAGCGCGTCTTTAAGACGACCATGCGCATATAAGACTAAAACGTTTATCGAGGACGACAACACAAGTTTTGGATGAGGGTGCAAAAAAAAGACGCCTGCGCACCTTGCCGACAAGAAAATTCTAGAAAATGCATAAAAAATCACAACAAACGAGAGTTTGCGGCCTACCTGGTCCACCTTGTGACCCTCGGCGATGTCCCAATGTAGCTGCTCTAGCCTCGGCTCCTTGTACTCTCTCCTGCTAGGAATTTTGCTAACTTTTCTCTCACAAAAGTCAACAATTTGCTCACGGTGAATAGTTAAAATGACCCTTCTAGGGGCCCACCTAGGTATATATAGGCCCCCTCGGGGCCCATTTTTCCTAGGACTTGTGGCTTTTTGGTTTCTTCTAAATTTTCCCCACTAGGCTGGGGGAAAACTCAGAAGGGGGCATAAGGTTGTCTCTTGATCATATTTTTCTTCTGAATCGATGACTTTTTCTTGATTATTCCTCTCTATGATAGCTTTCTTTTGATTTTTCGAGGTTGACTTAAAATTTGAGTTTTACAGGTTAGAACTTTGAACAATTTTTGTGACTGATTTGATACTGCGTGTTGAGCTCAGATGCTGGGGGAACCTTCAGTTCTGGTTAGCTCGGTTGTAGTAGCCACTATGGTCTCTCTCTATTGGTGCGCAAATCCATAAAATTTGAAACTTTGGATAATTTTTTTCTTTTTCTACTTTAGTGAGGTTGATTTTTTTTCCAAAATCGAGCCCACTAAAGTGGGGAAAAATGTATTATCACAGAATTGCACCTAGGGGAAATTCCATATTTTAACATTTATTCCTAGCATTTATGGCACCTTGAGATATTAATGACAAAATACCATGGGTCGAAATTTCATGATTCTAACTCTATGTGGACAAGTGGCTAAGCAGCAAAAGCCTGGTGACATGTTTTATGAGAATACAGGCTTTGGATGAATATGCGACGCGTAGACATCTGCGTGACGTGCTAGCGTCTTGTTTGTTTCCCAAGTTCAAAACACAGAATCTGGAAGGTTAACCCTTGAGACACGTGTCTTGGCAATTACACTTTGAAACTAACCGCTCTTTTCCACCCTTGCAAGCATTAAAACCTTTTCTACCTCCCATTTGAGGGTTGGAAGACATCACACTAGCTCTCTCTCCACTTGCTCCAACTTTGAGACTTCCTCTTCTTTGATAGCAGTGCACTCACAGGTGAAGCCATGCCAGACTGAGGTCCTCCCAACAACAGCTATAGCTCTCAAGCAAGCACTCAATGGTGTGTCTGTGTTCTCCAGAGAGGGCCTTAGCTCGTGGGTAACACTCTTTCTCTCCCACTTTCCTTTTACATTCATTTGTTTACTATTTCGTGGTGGGGGCTCTACTCCCGAGCGGGTATTGCTTTTACCACACACTTATCGTGGTGTGGGTTCTACTCCTGATCACCACATGCTTTGTTCATTTATTTAGCATTTCTTTCCAACTTGGTTGTTTGTGGAGGTGGGAACACCAAAGCGGGGTCTAACTGAGGCAGGCCCCTACACAGCCACCCAACAACTTTCTCCTTGGTATTTTGTGTGTAGGTCATGAAAAGGGGCTTGGAGTGAAGATCTGAACGTCCAGAGAAAGGTAAGCTTTCCTCAAGAATCTTTGTATTTACTTCAGTATTTGGTTTTTTGATTAGTCAAACAATCCCAGACAGGCTACTCCTGAGTCTTGAAGTAGGATTTATTCTTGTCTTTTGAGCTCCTAAGTTCTCTGTTGCTCAAGATGCAAGTGCATCTTTCAAATGACAATACGTTGCGCTAGCGTCCTAGAACTTTGCTGACGTCTTCTGGCCGAGAGCTCCCTCTTCCGAGATAAGAATCATTTGATCTTGCTCCCTCAGGATCTTTGATAGTTTTTTTGGAAGTATAATTGAATCCCTGTTCTCTATCATTTCATTTATCTATTATTTTGAGGTGTATAAGGGCAGTTCGTTCCCTGGTGATCTCTCGAGAAAGGAGAGACCCGTGTACAGCGAATCCCTCTTATATCACAATAACATATACTAGGGCGCATATGGTAATGAGCCCCAATCTTAGAGGCAAGATTATTGTGCCCAAGGCTTTCCAACGGACGTTATCGAATCCATGAATATACAAAGAAGAAGCAACAAGAGAGGATGAATCGATTTTATTTTTAGGTAACAAATTGATGCTACATATGTTGAGTGTCGAATCGGTATCAATGAGAGCATGTCTAATTCCAATATTGTTAATGTTAATTATTATCATTAGAGGATATGCTTGCTTTTGTACTTCCGAAGGTGGGAGTTCATGTGGATAAAACATGATATTCGGCAAATCTGCACGAATATGAGCCATCAACCAATGATTTTTTTAGTGGCTAATATTCGCCAATTGGCTAATAGTTGAAATTTGGGAATCCAAAATTGGCTAATAGTTCAAGCTACAACGTGACTTGAATCGCCACATTTTTACAAAATTTTGTTATAGTCATATTTAAATCATCAAATAATTTATTTTATAAAAAAATTTAACTCAAAAATTCGCCACAATATTTGATACATGATTAGATCAGATTCACCCAAATTTATGAATTATAGTAGAAATCTATATTAATTCGCCAATAGTATATCATACTTATTAGTTGCTTTAGGACCATATTTCTAATATTTAGTTTCCACCATTGATTTATAATATAATTTAATGTCCCTTGCTGTATTCCATGAGGTAAAATGTACCCATGATCTGTAATGCTCACGTCCCCCACAATTTTGGGTCTCATGAGCATTATAGATTGTGGGTAAATTTTACCTTACAAAGTACAACGAGGGTCGTTAGATCAATGATATGAAAGCAATTTTGAGCCCCATGAGAATTACAAATCATGGGTACATTTTACCTTGCAAAATACAATGAGAGCCATTATATTATATTTTAAAATAATTCAATGGAAAATAAATATTATAGTCTACCCCTTCAACCCATTGATAATTTCCACCCTCGGGCCCCTACTTTTCCATGAGAATAATTTTTAGATTGGATAGATTCATCATAATTAATGCATTTTCCTATTATTTTTCAAGATCCACGAAAATTTTCTACAAAATTTTAGTGATGTAAAAAAATCGCTAATAAAATTATTTTTTTTTTTGAAAAAAGGAAAGATTTGCTAATAGAAATTAATATTTTTTCCTAAAAAAGTGAAAGACGCTAGGATTTTATATCTTTTTTGAGGGGGGTTTCTAGAAGTTATCACTGCCATCAATGCACTGACATTTGTTGGCCTAGCAGAAGAAGGCAAGAGGATATTTTGCAAGGCTTCTTGAAGCATACCCTGATAAAATGAAGTAGCCTGAAGCAAATCTCATAGTGAGATCTTGGCACAAGTACCACAAAGTTTCTCTACAAGATCATACTCACCAGGTGCTTTAGTTGCAAGTTTAGGTGCTTGAGGAAGGCTTGGTTAAAAAGATGGTAAAGAAGTAGGTTGATTTTGTTGATTCCTTCTAGTATTGTAAGTATGGGCTACCGCTCTATAAGAGGGAGTCTTATATTGCATAAACCACATGTAAAGGTCCAACATGTCATTTGTGATAGGAACCCTATGAATAGAATGAATTCTTTTAGGAGACAGGCTAGCCAGAGTCATGTAAATGATGGGTCTCTTAGGCCTTTGAGGGACAACAGAGACTACAACTACATTCACAGACTCTTCAACTTGCAAAGAAGAAGAGGATGGTTGTGATGAAGAAGTTTGTTTATCAGATCTATGGATAGAAGGAGACACCTCTAGGAAATCATCTAGGGCATCATCCAACATATTGAAATCTTGTTTAAAAGTGCATTGTCAAAAGAATTAAAAATTTGAAGAAAAAGATCCAACATTGTTTTATTCACATTAGGTTCACCAAAATGTAAAGGAGGGGATTCACTACTCCTGAGTCTCAAGAAAAACAAAGTCTACAGGGAGCAAATAACCCTCAGTCAATTCAAAGTACAAAGCTCAAGTGGCAAAGTATAAAATGAAGAATCTTGGAATAACTTGATTAAATAAAATGCTAAGCTATTAGATACAAGAATGATAAAATTGCTAATTAATAAAAACTAATATGAAATCATGAGATATGGATTACAAAAATAAAATGCTTAAAACTCACAAATTCTGCCCCTAAAAAGGCAAAGCCTCAACCATGGAAAATAGCGCACCACAGGGTCATTTGCACCTAGCATTGTCATACCTATTAGAATAGAAGATAAAAAAATTAAATCTGCAACACCCAAATATTCAAATTCGTACATCTGCAGACAAGGAGGACATATTAAAATATGTTAGGTCTATTTCAGGGCTTTCCTTAGTCAAACCCTTGTTTTGGCATTTCCACCTTCACAAACAACTAGATAGATAGAGATAGAAAAAATGATATAAAATGTGGTAGATGTGTGATAAAAAAAACCCTACTGTGGAGGAGATCCCCTATCACAAATTGGATAGAAAAGACAAGTAGACAATTACAAATAGACGAGATAAAGTAGACAAGAGAGCATTACCAACTGTCCATGGCTCCCCTCTTGGCTTGAAAGATGAGACATGCTTGTTTGTAAGAGAGCCTTGGTTGTTGATGAGACAGGAATCCATCAGAGCTTTTCTATGGAGAGCAAGAGAGAAAATATGTAGAAGATTATAGAGCAAGAGAGCAAGATCTAACAAGAGAGAGAGAATGAATGAGAGAAAGAGTGAAAATAGGAATTTTGTGAGAATGCATGGATGGAAGACCTGTTACAATCGCGTTTCTGCCGCAATGACATGTGTCATAGGAAAAGGACGTGAGATTCCCTCATTTAAAACTTGGAAAGTTCGGGAACACTAGCACATCATGCAGACATCTTGCACAACTATCCTACTAAATTTTTTGTAAGAATGACCTGTGTACAGATTGCTAATGTGTCATCATTGTCCCCTATGAATAAAGTTGGAATTATGAAATTCTAAATCATAGGTTTTTATCATTAATATGATGAGGTGCCATAAATGCAACGGGCTAAATGCGTAAGTGTGAAATTACCACGGGGTGCAATTTTACGATACTATAGATAGTTCATTACCAAATATAATTTTTTCAACAAGATACCCAACTAAACCAATAAATTAGACTTGACATAGCTAATTAGATGTGTTCCACATGTTAACATCCCTATCACCCTATTATTATAATATTAATGCCTAGGTATATAACTCTTAGCTCTATGGCCAAATATTTTCTTTGATACACCTATTTTTTAAGAAAAGAAATTTACGTTCCTCTAGTAATTTTGGCCAATGACAAAGCCCCTTGACTCAATGGTTTTCCTTAAAAATTTTACAAAGATACTTGGCATATTGTTGGTTTAAACTTGTAGCGAGTTTAAGCTTTATATATTCAATATTTATGTAATATTACCAAGAATGAAAGGAAAGAGGTTGATAATTGATTATCAATTAGCACTACATCACTTTGCTAAATGCAACTTACAAAATCCTTGCCAATTTTTTTTCTCTTCATTTATGTTCTCTTCTTCTTAGAATTGTTGAACCAAAAAAAACTAGTTTTATTAAAAATAATTATACCTTGATATTTTAATAAATTATGGGAAGTAGTAGAATTGGATAGTGATTCCAAGAAACTACTCTCATTTCTTAAACAGACATCAAGAAAGCCTATGATAATATAAAATGAGTCCTTATTCTTGCCATGCTTAAAGCCTTATGGTTTGGTAGTTTTTTTCAATCTTTGTCATCCAAACTCCTTTTTCAAGGCTTATGCTTGTTTAGTCATTAATAATCATAGACCTTAACATTTTGATCAAACAAGGTTTTTCACTTGCTCCTCTTTGTGTTCTTGCCATTGAAGTGTTTATCTATTTTTAAGCACACAAATTTTAGCATGGTATTATTAGAGAGATTTATCCCTTTGATAGAAAAAGCCACAATAGTCACTTTGAATATGAACCCTTTGTTGTACTTGCTAAAAATGAAGCCTCTTTTTATGACACACTCTCTAGCATGAGTATTTTTGGCAAAGCATTTGGTTCAAGTATCCAATGGAGAAAAAAAAATGCTTTTAGTAGAGCATGATTCCTTTGCTTAGGTAGATTAAAAAATTTAATTGCAAATGAATTCAATAGGGAAGGTATATACAAATTCTTGGAAACTCATTTTCCTTGGATGACTCCTTGTCCAATCTTTAGCAATATGCATCACATTGGGCTTAGACAAAGATAATTGTTTTGGATTTGTTATGCCCTTACCCCTATAGTGTGTATCAAGTTATGAGTAGTCGGCTTGTGGCTACGGTAACTCTTAATTAAGTCATATGATCATTATTATATTGTTATTTAGTTAGTTAGGTCAGCCTAGGGCTTATATAGGGCTATCTAAGTCGGTCTGGGTGATATCCTAGGTATAAATAGGTATATATAGGAGGTTGTGAGTCTTCATCATCATGTTGAGTATTGTGTTCTTGGTGAAGAATATTGGAGGTATCCCCCTCGAAGTGGATTAGGAGGTTGCCCCCTCAAAGTGGCATATTATTAAGTATTTTCAACATATTTAATATTATATTCTTCTTGTGCAAGTTATTTCATTACAAGATTACTATACCCTTGTCTCTTGTTGATAAGTTTCAAATTTGCATGAAAGTGTTAACCACTACCCATGTGTATTATTTTACTTATATCAAGAAAATATTATAGATATTTTTCATCTATTGACCAACAAATTACTACAAGATTTCTTTTATGTGATAATTTCAAATAGATCCTAGGTATTTCAAAGAAGTGGAAGACATATCTATTACCTTTCATTGAACAGAGGAGGTATAGGAATCATTGATAGTTACTAGGAAAGAGTGCACTTTGTGTCAAATGGGTTGTGTGTGCCATTGAAGGGTTTGAGGCAAGAAAATTATTCTAAAGGATTGCATTTTTTCTTGTGTTCCTTATGGAAAGAAGATTTAGAAAGGACTTGGATTTCACAATTTGATCATCACCCTTGTATCAATTAAAGTTGAAAGCACCTTGCAGAATGAAGTATTTGAAAATCTTTTGAGATGGTCAAATTATATCCCAAATGAGTATTATTCATTCTAATATTTATTTCAATGATCATAGTCTTTGGTGGCCTCCCATTAATGGAAATGACATTCTTTCTCTTCTAGACACCCTACAAATTATAACTCTTCATTTCTTATTAAAGACATCAAAATAACTAGGCATCTTCTCTCGTCGAAAGATTATAATCCTTGGCCATTGTTACAAAGGGTAATTTAAGCAAATTGTGTTATACTTTATATTCATTAGAGGATTTAAGAGATCACACCTAATTTATGCTCCATAAGTTCAAGTTTTGACCACCTCTTGCTTGGTGAAAATATTGGTATTGGAAACGTACATGAACTATGAGACCTTTTATAAAGTATTAACTTGGTATTTTATATAAGATTTAAAGTCCCTTCTTTTTGGATTTCAATAAACTTAAAAGAGTTAGAAATATTCACCCAAGCTTTGGCTTCTCCACTTCAATTGTGTTTGGAAGGCCAAGACTGAACTTGAGCTAACTCAATTTTTGTGATGTTCGATGTTAGGGCTTTCCTATATCATTTGGGGATTTATTATCCCAAATGTTTGGTCCATTATTAACCCAAAATCTGAAAACATCTTTTTTGGACTTGTTCTTATGGTGCATGGAGGGAGATTCACTTCTTTTTTCTCGATATCATCTTGAACCCATCACTTGGTCAATTGCTCTCTTTAGAGATTTTTCTTAGCAGTTGAAATATAATTAGAACTTTTATTTTATTTCAACTTCAAATTTCAAGAAACCTTGCAATTATTAATAATGATGTCTTCCTAAATTTGTGTCACAATTCCATCCTTAGGTTAAGGACGTGGATCACAAGGAAGACAAATGCCATTGTGTAGGTTGGATGGGTTATAAAAGGTTCCAAACCCTTTCAAAACCTTTTTTTGTGGTTTCTTGTTTGCTATTAGTCAATTGTTTTTACTCTAATATTTTGTTGTATCTAACTATTATTTTTCACTCTTTAGCTTCAATTAAAATAAATAATTTTTTATCATAAAATTATTCTGTAATTAAAAAATACATATTCTAACATCAACTATTTTACAAATCTTAGACACAAGGAAAAATGTGACTTCAAGATTCCAACTCAACCACTAAGAATTGAACCTTGTATCATGAACCATGTATCGCCCAAGATCCTTTCCACGACTGTCTATCAGCAGAAACACAACCTTTATCATAATCGTCCATTCTCTACAAGTTTTTCTTCCCTTTCTTTCCAACGAAAAAGGGTGATTCCTATTGCCCCTCATGAAAAGGCTTCCTTTGGTGGAGTCATACCTGTTTTGTTAAGGAAATTAGTTGTATATCACTTGCAACTGAGCAAATATTTGACTTGACATAAAG
Organism: Sequoia sempervirens; assembly: GCA_007258455.2. NCBI lineage: Eukaryota > Viridiplantae > Streptophyta > Pinopsida > Cupressales > Cupressaceae > Sequoia > Sequoia sempervirens. The sequence continues at coordinate 31,660 of VDFB02273091.1, read as the reverse complement.
GGGATTGACACACATGGAATTCCAATGCTACTTTAAGAAGTATAAAGTTAGGTTGAGAATAGTGCTTCATTTCTCATACTTTTCCTAGAATTTGCATCACAATGAAAAGACCCCACATTAAGCTCTTTAATTAAATGAGTTTGAATCATAAGATTGACATAGTTTATCAGTTAGTTTTGATTAGTATAAAGTAGATCTTTATATAGGTACCGTGTGATTTTGAACCATTAAGGTTGCTTTCAAGTTGATTTGAAGTACATTTCAACGTGTGTTTATATACTTTGTAACCACCAGAAACAGTGATTTGTAGCCACCAGAAACAGTGATGGCACATGGATCTCCTTACCAAAATTTGCAGCTTAGCAGGCTCTATAAATGGGCTGTTAATCGTATAAACATTACAGCATGACAATTTGTTCTTACAAGTCTAATGAAATTTCCTGTATCAAGGGAAGAAAGCTATCATGTGTGACAGTTCATAGAGACTAAATTATCAAACATACAAACATCACCTCTCTTGTACAGCTGTCACCAATACCAGAGGGTTATTGACTTTTTCTCAGCTACAACCTTTACTAAGAAAGGCTGAAGATAGGACCAGTGTTCCTTGCATGTCCCATTACATAGTTGAATATTTTTTTACATAGTTACAAAGAGACACAGGGGTATCAGTGCATGGATGGGGATGGAATAGGATTGTACCCAAGTAAATAAATAAGGGGATGCTATATTGCAAGAAGTTGTGGGTACGGGATAGTACTTGGTCCACATTCCTATAATGAAGTTTCCTGGCAATTATGGTTTTTCTTGTTTTTTCTTTTGGTTTCACACTTAAGCCAGTTCCTATACTTTAATGCCAATTTGACAATTCTGCTCTCACGAGAGAATTTTAGTACTGATTTCCACTGACAACGAGACAATCATGTGGAGAACATGAGTTGTTCATGCCTACAAATAGGAGGGCTATGAACTGTGCAAATCACTTATCATCTTTTGCTTTTTATTTTGATTAGTTTTGCAGAAAAGATGTTGAATTAAGAAGCAAACTCTGTTGGTTAATGGGTTATGGAGATAGAAAATGGAATATATTCAGGTACATGCTTGCTGCAGCAGGCATTGCAGAGCATATGCATGAAATCAGAGTGGGTTTATGCAGTCTTTTGGAGGATCCTCCCCAGAAACTTCCCTCCACCCAAGTGAGTTTTACCCATTTCCTTTCTTTGATTGCATCATCATTAACTTACTGAGATTAGAATACAAATCAATTTGTAATGAGTTGGAACTTGGAACAGATAGGTGCAGACAATAAATGAAATGGAGAAAACTAGCCCTCTTTTTTGTATCTGTGATATCTTGGGAACTTTTATAGTATTCTAGTATATATATTGTTTATGTTACTATTGAATTAGAACCCATATCTGTGATAGAGCTTAGAATTAAACTTGAACGGTTCTGTTTTGAACAGATGGGATACTGAAAACGGAATTTGTAACAAATCCGGGCAAAACTCAAGGAATTGGTAAGCCCCACTTCAAGGTTAATATGTCTCATTCTGTCCCTCACCCACGCAAGGAAATTTATTAGTTTGTTACGTCTCTGGCTTATTAGTCCACTTTAACAGGATGCTTGTTTGGGAGGATGGATTTTGTGACTTCAATTCTGGATTGCAGCCTGGACTATTCTTCAAAATGTCTCATGAAATCTATAACTATGGGGAAGGGTAAGCACTTGTAACTTGTTTTCCATTCTCATGCATTTCGAGTAAGGAATAAAAAGTTCATGACCAATCGGGAGTTCATGATAAATTCCACTTGAAGTCGTAGTCCAATAGGGCGTACAGTAAAGGTCTTTTGTTTGAACATTGCCACACTTTTTGATTCCTTGCTACACTTAAAAGTTAAAACAGAGTCATTGCCCATTGCCATTTCTCTTTAGACAAAGAGCAGTGGTACCCAATGGCAAAAATCATTTATTGCTATTATAACATAGTTTTCAATGTTAGGAAACATACATCTAGCATCCATCTCTTTTAAGGGTAACATATAAAATTTGAAAATCCACATGAGGGCATCCAAAACAGCAATTTGAGAGCTAATTTAAGGTTTATTGATCAGGATTCTTATATTGATCCATTGTTCTATTGTGAGTGCCACAGTATAATGGGCAAAATGGCAGCAAACCAGGGTTATCAATGGATTTACAAGGACCAACTAATCCAGTCTGAAATGGAATGTCTAAAGCGCTCTCTGCACTCTGTAAGTTTTTTCTTGTTACAAAAAATGTCCTTTCTTATCCAGGCCCCTTTACTCTCCTAAGTTGAATAACATAAATTTTACTGGGACAATGATAGCATCCTAGGACGTGGGAGTCTCAGTTTAATTCAGGCATCCAGGTAATTTCTACATTGAATTTGCACAGTAATCAGAGATTCAGAAGTAGAATTGATCTCAAAGTAATCATAAACAATTGATTCTTTGAACTGTTACAGACTATTGCGCTGATTGCAGTAAAAGAAGGACTCCTCCAACTGGGTTCCACTCAAAAGGTCATTATCACATGAGATGACAGACCATCGACCAAAAATAATTTTGATCATGTTAAAACATCTTCATGACAATGACCCAAAAGGTTATAATGACATGAGATGGCAGAATATTGCTCAATTTTGACAAGTTCAATAATGGTATGCATTATTTGCCTTGGGTTTGCAGGGCACGGAGGATTTGAAGTATGCAATTTTCCTACAGAGAAAGTTTAACTACTTGCTGAGCATTCCAAGTGTGCTTACACCACACCCATCTTCTCAAGGGCTTGTGTCACATTCCACAGTTCTGTCAAAGGATTCAACCAGAAGTACTCAAGACAATGGAGATACAAAGTTGTCAAACCATCCAAATGCTTCAAAGGACTACAGTCATCCACAATATAACAGCTTAAGACAAGGACTTAATCAGGACTACAATTTCCAAGCTTGTAGTGGAAGCCTGCACTTGGCTTCTAATCAGCATCAAGACCTACATTCTCTAGGCATTACTGAACCAGCTACAGTGGCCCCCTCAATGTCAAGCCTACAAGCACTACTGTCTAAGCTTCCCTCCATTACTCCCTCTTCCTTGGGCATTCCATCCTACATGCCAGCAGAAGACAATATTGATGTCTACTTAATGAACAAATAAATATATAATTATAGAATTTATATGAAAACCTACACAGCAAGTTTCAAATAGTTGTTTGTTTCAGTGCTAATTTTATACGAATGAGGCTATTGAGGCAATGTAACATGGAGATTAGAAGTTTAATTGCAAGTGCAACAAATTACAAAATTGCCCAAAAGTTACTCTCTACTAATTATTAGTTGTTTTTTAAATGGTTAATAACATAACACAATTTGCCTTGTTATTAACTCACAAATATTCAATAAAATTTGAAACAAGAGACAGATGTCTGTGAGCCATTAGTTGTTTATGAGCAATTGTTACTCTATTAAATGTGATCAAGGTTCATTTTTCTCATAGGACATGTAAAGAAATATCAAATTTTTAGTGGTTAATGTTCTTTTCAAAATCGAAATTCATTAAATTCTTTTTTAACAGATTTTTGTTGTTGGGTTAATTGGATGATTAATTATGAATAATGAATATTTATCTTATATTAAAGGAATTGAGTTTAATTGGTGAAGATGATGATGTGTTATATATATAAATATATATTAAAGTTTAAATTTTTGGAAGTGTGATTGAGTCAACTTAGTTGAATGGAGCTTCTATATAGATATATGTGTACTATACATATTATAACCTTTGTAAGGATAGAGATAGTGATATCTATTTAATCTAATTAAATTCATGAAAACGTACTTTGATTTTTTATAACTATTACCTCAATACCCCCACTATCCGACTATTGGATCCATAAAATCACTAGTGTTTAGTAATAAATACCACCACCTTTTTCTTTGTCAAATTCATGGTGTCATTGCTATAGGTCTTCCTTTAGGTTATGGGGCACAATTACCAAGTAGTTTCCTTGATTTTAAGTTATTTGTGTCTATTTTGTAGATTTTTAACACATAAGGACTTCCCTTAGGATAAAATCTTATCTTGAAGAACATTTTTTGAGACCCAAATTATCATGAAAGTATCTTTATATTAACCTCGTGCTAGCATTATTACTCAAACTATTAGCCCTCCTACTCACACACACGACTTACATTGAAGTTGATGAAAGCATCTACAAGGATTGTCTTGCTTGTCAACTGACTTTCTTGGTTAGGGAATTATTTTAGTGGAAAATCTTTGCTAGTTGGTGATTATTTGACATTGGGGACCCATTTTTGGCAAATAGTATAGATTATATGAGGTACCAACTCACCACATTTTTTTCAAAATTCACACTAGTAGTTGTTAAATTGCCCCACTGTTATTTATTACACTTTTACTTTAGAGCATTTTGTTACAATAATCTAGGTGTGATTGTTGCCTAATCACTCAATATTTATAATAAATGTTTCAATTTTAGGTAATAATAACCATTACCATTTAGCCCGCACGGGTAGCAGAGTTGGCCTGGGCAACATGTTTTCTCCCCATTGGTCTTGGGTTTGACTCCACTCCCAGGTTTAAGAGGTGAGACTTCTTGCGGGCGGTAGATCTCACTCGTAGGGGACTAGTCTTGCCCCAATGTGCCCCAGGTACCCAAGATACAGACTGTTGGGTTGGGTCATGAGGAACCCCTCTTATATATATTAAAAAAAAAAAAGAAAAAGAAAAAGAAAAGAAGAAAGAAGAAAGAAGAAGTCATTACCATTTAATTTTCATCTAATATTGGGACCATATTCACTATGGAATCACTAGCCATATTTTGGTTCCTAATCCTAATCACTTGGCATTTAAACCTATCATTTTCAAATTTGTCAAGATTTTGATACTTGAAATTCATACAAATTAACATATAAACTAGACTTTCATAGTAATAATAGAGGTCATAACATTAGCAAGATGATTCATTTTATCACTAATTTTCTTTATTAATGATTTGGAAAAAATATAGTAAAAAATGATAAAACAGAGGAGGATTTGGAGGAGCACTCAAAAGCTTGTGAAAGGATGATAGAAGAAACATAGAGGATAGAAGACTTTTCTTTTTATTATTAGTAATTTGATTTGCTATTATCTAGTAAACTTATTAAACTTGAAATAATTTGTAAGTTATTTTAAATTGTAGAAAACAAGCTATACACAATAAAAAAATTCATAGGCTTAACTCCAAACATGATTATTTATTTAATCACATACTTCAACATCAAAAAAATTGAATCCATGCATATTTTCAACATATATAGTGGAATAATGTTTTTTCTCCATTGATGGTAGAATTTTTTGCAAATACATATCTAGCCTTTATAAAGTATTGGTTATATATCCCTGTGGTCCCTTTTTGTGTCATGAAATGTTTCAAACTTTTAAGTTTTCTTCATCTCCCACCATTCATTTTCTACTTGATTATATGGTTCAAATTTATTTTTGGGGAGAAATAAACATGTGCCCTTTAAATCACTAAGTTCATAATTTTTTAGGAATGAATAAGTGTCTTATATTACTTTGTATATAGATTAAGAATCATCCACAAAAAAGAGGGTGGAAAAAGCAATATCTTGGAGAACACACAAGGAAAAACCTTAATAAATAAATCAAAAAGATAAAAGACAAAGCCATTAAGTAGCAAGAGCTCAATCACTAGGAGGAGGTGGATCATGATCATCTAGCTTTTCCCAAACATTAGCAATCTCTAGGTTATCAAGAACATGCTTGTAGATAGTAATCACATTCAAGCTCCAATTTTTTTAGTGAAGTATTAAGTGTCATGAACAAAAGAGATCGCCACAACAAGATGGGGAAACATTCCAAAATCTAGCTAGCTAGAGGCCCGATAATCATGAGGCTTTGAAGAGGGCAAAGACATGTAGGAAGGTTTAGACCAACCACAAGTAGTTAGGTCCCTAGCCCTTCTTGGAGGAGGCTAGGAAACATGTGACTGCGACTCATTTCGAGCACAAGCATTCTAACTATGTCCATGTTAATGTCCATGGGGAGGGGAGTCTATCCTTATTAGATGATAGAGTTAGAGGCACTTTGGAAACCATACATGGGGCATTACCCCGAGGATCCAAATGCACTTATATAAGAACCACTTCAAGTGTTAACTTATTCACTTGCATAGTTTGAATTTACATGAGAATATTGGCATACACCATAGCTTAAATATATAGCGAGAAGTGTCTATCAACATGAAAACTAGAAAAAATAGTATAATTTTTATTTTTCAATTGTTCAATTTTTTTTCCATCATTAAAACATACGAAATCTAAGTGAAATTGGACATAAATTATGGGCCAATCTCTCAAAAGAATCTTGCCATGTTTTTTTTTGGGCCTAAAAGGATTAAATAAATCACGAATCCAATTCCAAGTACCTTAGCTTTTGTATGAAACTTGAATAAGAGCTTGAGAGTTTCCTACTTACCACAAAAAGCACAAGGATTGATAACATAGTTGATTTAATATGTTACTAAAGAGAAGACCTTGATAGAGAATACACTAGACAAAATAGCCAAACTTCAATTCAAGGATAATTGAAGTAATTATCAATTAACAACTAATGCTATAATGTCACCTTGTTGGTATGTTGCTTTTGGAATCATGTAGTATTCTAAAAGCTACCACTTTTTCATCTTTGTAAGAGACTTTTCCCTTGAAGTGAAAAAGAAAGTTATTTTCCCACATAAATGAACACTTAGAATTAAAATGACATAAACTTATTGTTATTTTATCTTTTCATTAAAAGGAAGACATAAATAAAAATATGTAAAGAACTTCGACTAAAACAGGATAAAAGGAAAATATTTAATTATCTTGTAAAAGGTTTTAAAAAGTAGTTAATTGTGATATGAAAAACAAGGAAAAAATAATCTAGAGAAAAAAGTAAACATAATTGATTTTTTTTATATGGAATGATATAATGGTTTGAAAATCACCCATTAAAATATTATATAAACCATTATAAGACTTGGAAATGGTAGAAGAAAACTCATGTTACTTAGGGAAGAAGGTGGATAGGTAGGTGGTGAGCATTAAAAAAGGGCACACAAAGTGTGTCTAATTTGAGGTACATAATATATCTAGGATTGTTTTAGTTAGAGTTATTGTACATTAGTACATCTACTGATTGAAACTAGACCCTTCTAGATTATGACCATGGATTAAAGGGTCTATCCACTAGATTATTCTAGAGATGCTAATAACAATTTTAAAGAGTTGCTTAGATTATAAATGTTGGTTCTAATGTTGTTTGAATATACTAAAAATATAAATATATTTCTAATTTTAAGATTTTTGGAGTATAAAATAAACTTAAAAAATTGATACATAATATTTGTGAAGTATAATATTTTTCACTAAGCTACTAAGAAATGTAGTTTTTTTAGAATTTATTATAAATTTAATTTTTACAAAGTGATTTACAAAGATATCAAAGCCATAGAGTAAATTAAGATATGGCCTCAAACCTTTACTATTATTATATTTATAGCACTAATTAATAGATTATTTTTATTTTTAGAAGTTATTATAAGAAAATTTGGTCACCAATCATTTGTGATATATAAATATTTGAATCTATCACATAGAATCCATGTCCTTTACACCTACTAGAGGGTAAAAAAGAGGTTAATATAGGAGGGACAATTTTTAAAAGATATAATAATTATAAATTATGTAATTTTTTTTTGTAAATTTAAGATTTCATTATTAAGAATAATAAGGAATAAAATATTAAAGTTAGAAGATAAAGACATCTCAAGCTATATTATAATTTATACATATGATTCAATATTGAGATGTAAATTTAATAAATTAAAAGTGGTATAAATATTTATTTGTATATCAATAGAAAATCAAAAGTAGATATAACACAATTAAAAATAGTAAATAAATATGAGGGAAACATAAGGATATTATTAAAAGTGTAATAATTATTAAGATAATGAATAATGTTTTTGGATGTATTATAACAAAAATATATATATTTATTGTTACATATTTTATTTTTATTAAGCTTCGAAGTGAGATTAATTAGAAATTAGACAGGTTTATTCCATAATGCATAATTTTTTATATATATATTCAAACTAACCCTTTTTTTCTTGAAACAAAAATACTTGATATCTAGTGCACATATCTTTAGTGCAATTAAACCCATTTTTACTATTTTCCATGTGAACACTATTTTTCCATGTGTTTAAAAAAATTATGTCAATAGGAAATAAAAAAATATTAATCAAATTAAATATATTCAAAATTATGCCCTTTGAGAAAGACTATCTTCTTGAACCTACAATCCCAAAGGCCATCTCATTTATTGATTCTTTATTTTGTTGGTCCAACCCAAGGATTGAAATAATTTTTTTTGATGAAAATCTGAACACTAAGGTAGAAAGGGAAATTCAAGGGCCTTCTTTCAAAGTACCTTCAAATGAAAGTACCAAATGAACTTTTTTCAAAGATGCCTTTGAACAAAGGTATTGACATTGATCAAAAAATATTAAAATAATGGGTTTTAGCACCTTCAAATGAAGATGCTAAAGTTGACCCAAAAAGCAAAAGTTTGTATAAATAAAACACAAATTTTTACCAAATATACAAAAATAAAAATATATTCACAATTTTTAGACTTTTGCACCTTTGAATATTTAGAAAAAAATTATGAGCATTTTTCAAAATTTTGGCACATATTTTGTTAAAGAGGAGATTAGAAATAAAAGGAAAAGGAAAAATACAACTATGTGTTCATATTAAAAAGATAATGGCATGGAATTAAATGGAGAAAGGCATACATATATTTAAAAGAGAAAGAACGTATGTTTGAGATCTAATTTTAGGTTTGAATCTTTGTAAAATAATCCTAAACATTATGGTTTATGTACATATTAATGGTATTCTATAGAATACAAGCTTGATCTATACTTGTGCTAGATAATATTAACATGAATTTAAATGGTGTTTGATTTATATTCAAATCTAATATATTGGTATTTTCAATGAATTCTTAATATAGGTGTGTGCAGGTGTTTCTCTATCTAAAAATGCAAATAAAAACTAAATGCAAACTAGAAAAAAAAAGAAAAAAACTCAAGATAGGGCTACATTGAAATTTAAACAAGAACAAAAAAAAATTAATGTTTTTTAACTTGTTTAAATTTGCTCCTTGGTTGGCCCTTGATTATGCTTGATATGTGTGCTCTTGATAGCTTGACAACATGCAACCTAGCTTAAAATGATTGTGAATGGAAGATGGATGCAATGATGGGAGTGAGTGGATTTTGGATGCAAATATCAGTTCAATAATGTTGCAACAATGGAGGTTTTGGATGCTTGAAGGCCTGAATGCAAGTGTGTTTGTGTGAGTGAAAATTGGCTAAGTGTGAGATAGTCATTTAGAAGAGGAGTGAAAATAGATGATCAAGATTGATTATAGGGGTGGAGATCAATGGGTGAGGTGGCTCCCATGTGGAGGTGCTTACAAGTACTATGGGGAGAGGAAAAGGCATGACTTGTCTTATCCTCCCCAAATCATGGTGAGGATGTGACAATAGAAGAATTTAAAATTCTTCTAAAATCTTCATAGATTTTGGAGAAGACATTGGGAAGACCAAGGGGGATTAAAAATTCCCCTTGTAAGGACATTGGAATTTTGAGGAGGAATTATAAATTGTCTTTTAATTCCTCCAAGGGTGTGGGGAGAATAAAGTAGAATTAAAAATTCCACATGGGATCATAGGGAAAATAAAAAGGAATTTAAAATTCCTTGAGAAAGGGAGATGACTTCACCCAATTTAGAAAGTATCTATGAGGGTTGACTTAGCTACAATGCCATAATTGGCAATAGACCTAGGTTAGGGGTTAATTAATCAAGACTAATGGTTGTGCAAATGATTAATTACAATAATGATGGGATTAAGGGTAAGTGGAAAATTATGGAGGATGTGACACTAATCACAATTAGTGGTGTACACATCCTAATCACAACTTAATTAGATTAACTTGGATTAAGGAAGGATTGTGGAGGATGTGACATGAGGAGCGAGAAAAGGGATGCATTAAAAACTAATTTAATTCATGAGAGATTAATGACTAAATTAAATAAAATAGTCTATTTATTTAATTTAGAGAAGAAGATGGTAAAGTATTTAATTGATTAACTAAATACTTTAGGGAACATTAGGGATAAGGAGGAATATTAATCAAATAACAAAATTATTCAATTAATATGGATGCAGGTGTGGAATAGATGAAATAACGAATACATTTGACCATATGGAAGTGGTCAACTTTGGATGTCTACATTTTTCCCAGGTCTTTGAAATATTGTTGAAATAATGATGTTTCAAAGAAAAATAAAATATAGGCGACTCGATAGAATAAAAATGATGGCTAGATGCCCCAATATGGATGGGAAAATGATGGGTAGAAAATGTAAGAAATACAGAGGGTTATGCACCCTTGAGAGGGAAGATGGGGAAGAAGGATCCCTGGTTGACATCTCAATAGAGGAAAATGAAGAGCGTCATGAGTACTGCGATGAAAAACCATGAAAAATGGCTTTTGAATAGAGGAAAATAGACAAATAAGGTGAAAATGGCAGCCAAAAGAAGAAATTAGGTCAAAAAAATGACAAAAAGAAGGGTTCAAATGGTAATAATAGATAGTAATTAGGGAAAATTACTATTAATTTCGACTCTAGTGCACATGTGGCATTTGATGATTTTGAGAGCAAAATGGTACATGACAGATACATCCCACATCATTTAGACGTGGTCCGAGAGTACTACTAGGAGGGTGAGGCTCCTCGTCAAGTACGCATCAAAAATCACACCTTGTCATTTCATTTTACATGTGTTTTTTTATGTTTTCATACAAGAGGGTAGTTTAGGCAGAAGCGGATTCGCGCATGTGGAGGAAAATCCGCCTATCCGGGGCAACATAGTTGCCCTTGTAGTAGATAGGAAAATGAGTGGATAGGGAGGGGTGATTGCGTGTCCGCATAGGCAGACACATGAGGGTATGTTAGAAGTGGATCCACCCATGAAGAGGCAGGTCTGCCCATGAGGGATGGGTGAATGCATTACACCCTAGACGGGCGAACACGGGTGCAAAAGGGTGATCACATGTCTGCATAGGCGGATGCATGTTCATCCTTGAGTATGATGGAAAAACTTGTGTCCACGTAGGCAAACATGTGGTCCCATGGCAGATAGGTGAATTTTCCACTGCACAAGGGTGGATGCACGATTTCCAAGGGGAAGGGGTAAACACATGTCATTGATAGGTGAATGTGTGATAGGTATAGGGGAAATCAAAATTTGCATAGGGGTGAATGTGCACAAAGGGGATGGGTGATCATGCTTCACATAGGGGCAAAAGTGCACAAATGGGATAGGCAATCATGCCTTACACAGAGGCGATCATGTGAAAAGGCAGTTAGTGAAAAATGATGAAGGATATAAGAGAATTTGACATGTGAGTGGGTGAATGCAAGCTATTACCAACGCGCAGACGAGGGAGTGGCATTCAACGAGTCCATCAATAGTTGAGGATTTGATAGATGAGGATTTCACTACGTTGGACATAGCGGGATTGCTGTATATGCCTATATTCCTGACGATCTAGGCCTAGCGACCTCTTCTGAAAGCCTTGATAAAGCGATGGAGTTCGAAGACCTGCACGTTCATCCTCACCATGGGGGGGATGACTGTGACCTTATAGGATGTTGGAGGATTCTTCGGTTGCTGATTCGAGGATTGATTGTGGAGGAGATGACTAGACAACCCCTAGAGTAGAGCCTACATGTAGTATTCGGGATTGCGGACCTCCCCTATAGGGGGAAGGCATTGGACATAGATGCTTGCATAGGGACAACACCAACATTGCCCTTATATTTGTGTGGATTGATCATCAGGATTCTCCTCTCGGACATGAGTGGTCAATATTTTGACCTCAAATTGATTAAGGTTGTTCAACACATTATAGAATGGAGGAGGGGGGTATACATGTGGGGAGCTTTCATCCTCACACATTTATAGAGAGATATGCATGTGGTTTGCTACAGGAAGGGGCCCAACATCACACATATGACATTGTTACAGGTTTGGGCGTGTCGACACATCCAAATCACTTGATCGAGTGTAGTAGGAGTGAAGGAGAGGGGAGTTGATCTCCTGTTTATATTTGAGTATCGTGGCATGAGGCACTATGCTGAGGTGTAGAGAATCTCTTTTTGGTTTTGAGCTATTGATGATCTGATAGATGATGAGATTGTCTAGAGGTCATACTTGGCCTATGATTTTCAGTCCTGGAGAGTAGAGGATAGATTGTATAGGGGTTCATGTTTTCATGTTGTTACCTAATAGACAAAGACCCCTACATCATTGAGATGTACATACTAGATAGGGTTACACAATAGTTCAAGGTCTAGTAGGATATCTCAGAGTTTGAGGAGAGATACTGACACGTCAATCAAGAGAGCAGGTTATGAGGGTGGAGAGTGGAAATTCCTAAAGACAAACAGATGTGGGATTAGCTGGCAGAGGTTGTCTGGTTATGGATGGGGGCAGATGATCTAGGCGTTGTAGATAGATATGCTGCATGGTGGAGGGAGCAGAGGCTATAGAGGGTGATGCTAGTAGCACAGATGGTGCAGTTGCCAATGTAGGCACTGGAGTTAGAGGGAGAGGGAGAGGAGGAGTATAGGAGAGATGGAGAGGAGGATGCGAAGGAGGAGGGTGAGGAGGAGGATCATGAGGCACAAAGGATAGGTTATTCAGGAAGAGGAGGTCGAGGAGGTGGATGTCTTAGAAGAGGAGGGGGAGTAGGAGATACCAGGGGAGAGGGCATTGGTGGTGTACTAGGCACTAAAGGAGGATGGTATAGCTACCAAATTGGTAGGATTGCAAGCCCGCATTGGAATCTTGGAGAGGAGGTTGGGGCAGACAGAGGAGAGAGATAGACTGCAGGTGGAGGTTGAGAGGCTACAGGGAGCATAGTCGATGGTAGAGGAGGATGCATGGATAGTAGTAGAGAGGGATGTACTACGGGAGGAGGTGGAGAGATTATAGGTTTATTTGAGGATATGTGACAATAAAGGGACACAGTGTAAGGCTTGGTTGACTAGGCTTAGATTATCATGTAGACACTATAGGGAGAGCAGGATGAGGTGTGGGGGTGGGCGAAGGTACGTTCGAGATTGCCATCATTTTACGGCCGAACAATAGAGGAGGTTAAGATGTGATATAACGCATGGAGAGGACGGGTCTGTTAATCGTGAGCCCAGATGATGAGGGTACATTCTCGAAGAGGAGGCTTAGAAACCATAGGGCTCTATACCAGCCATCTTTGATCCAACATTAAAAGAGCACCCCGGTCCGTACCGGTAGCCGAGTAGGCCATCAGCGATCAAGTTGCTACGTCAATATCTCCGGTTAATCCAGTGGATCAATGTAAATAATGTGGAGGAGGAGAGGAGGAAAGGAGATTGGATTCCCATTCCAACGAGGGCGGTAAATAGTGCAGAGGGTGGAGATGTTCCTGGCCATAGGTGGGTATACAAGTTGTAGAAGTGTATATAGATGCAAAGTCCGATTGATCTAAGATATCACGATTCAAATACGCGACACATATACTGCGCTGCTGTTTATATCATACTTTACTGATTCCTACCTATTGTTCCATCTTTGATTTCTGGAAACTGGATGATATTGATTACGTTTTATATGCATACGACATGACCATTATGAAGGACATACTGATCATGATGTGGTCGGCGTTTTATCCGACGTGTACGCATGGATATAATAAGATCATGATTGACATGATGAAAGGTGATGCATGATGTGATGATATGCAACATTGGATGATTATGATGTATGCAACTAACTATTTGTGATGTAGGAGATGATGTTTTATGTTTATGATTATGATATATGATGTGACACTAATTCTATGTGATGCAAGATACGTTGGATTATGTGTATGATTAGGATGTGTGATGTGATTTATGATGTGGATGCTATAGATGTTATTGACTTTGATTATGATATGCAATGGATGTGTAATGTAATAAATGGGGATGCATATAATGTTCCTAATGTAATGAATGATCCTAATTAAACGATGATGTGAAATGATTAAGATGCTTAGAATAACAAATCTATATCATTCTAAACAACTAAATTAATGATGGAAATGAAAAATGAAATGGATAAAGATGCTTAGAATTAAAAATCTATATCATTCTAAACAACTTAATTAATGAGGAAAATGCAAAATGAAATGGATAAAGATGCTTAGAATAAAAATTCTATATCATTCTAAACAACTTAGTTAATTCAAATTTGGAAAAGGCAAGAAACTTGGATCCTAGAGTTGGCAGTAATGGTGATTTGTTTGTTGATGATAAGGTGATGTTAGGTGAATCTATTGCTGATGGTATGTGGTGTGTGTTCCCTCCTCTTAATATAACTCTCAATGGGAAAGAAGCTTTGAAAGTTCCTTCCCCCTTGTCCTTCTCTAAGCAGGGGAATCTTTGTTCTAAAAAAGCTAGCTCTAGCCAGTTTGGTAGATTTGTGGGTGCGGGCTCCAAATCCTTTGATGTCTTGTTTGATAAGATAGGATTCACTAGGTCCGTCTCGAGGATGGATCCCAAGTGGTCAAACATCTTCGATTCCAAGCCAAAAGGTAAAAGTACCTCTCCTTCGGTGGATTGTGTTTCTAATGCTATTATAGGTGATTTTTCTATCTTTGTTCTTGACTATATTGTCGAGAAAAGTATTTCTCATATGGAAATGACTCTGTTGGGAAAGTTTATGGGGCCTCATCCCCACATTGAGTTGGTCCACAAGTCTTTCTTGAATCGTTGGAACCCTAAAGGTCAAGTTGATTTTGCTTCTATGGTGAAGGGGTTCTTCTCATTCTCTTTTAATTGCAAGAATGATTTCATTTCAGCTTTAATGGGTGGTCCTTGGTTCATTGGGAAATCCTCTTTTATGAGCTTAAGCATTGGGAAATGGGGTTTAATCCCAACTCTTGCTCTTTTTCGGCTGCCCTTGTTTGGGTGAGACTTCCTGGTCTTCTCATGGAATTTTGGGATGAAGAAATTTTCAAAGGAATCACAAGTACTTTTGGATCCCTTCTTTCTATTGATCAAATGACTATCTCCAAGAAATGACTGGTCTATGCCTACTTTTGTATTAATGTTGAACAGTAATCTAATCTCCCTTTTGTTGTTAAAATTAATTCCAAACTTGGGGTGTGGGAGCAAGTGGTGGAGTTTGAATCCATTCCCTTCACTTATTTTCATTGCAAAATAGTCAGCCACTAGGCGAAGAAATGTCCTCTGAAAGTTCTGAAGTTGGCGGTGAAACAATAGAGAGAAAAGGAGTCTGGACTTGTTTCTGAGGATATTTCGAAGGAGCATATCTCTGAGGAAACCTCGGCTATGCCTGTTCAGTCATAGACATTGGATAATTTGGTCCTGGGGATAACATTGTCAACAAGGAGGTGGAGCTGATAGATGGGAATGAGAAAATGAATGTAACTATGGAGAAGACACCTCCTTTCCAGTCTGAGGAGGTTGTAAACTTAAACAACTTGCAGAAGAAGGAGGATGAAGTGTCCTTACTAAATGAAGTGGCGCAGTCTCCTTTGGTAACCCAGAATTTGGGGGGAATAACCTCACCTCAGAAGGTTGTTGATTCAATCCCTTCGATTGTGGGAGGGTAGTGGAGAATTTGGAACAAAAGGAGTGTGATGATGCCTTGAAGGAACAACCCTATATCCTAGTTAAAGGGAGGAATAGGAAGAAACGGTCCCCTCCACATGGAGTGTCTACTAGGAATCATCAAAGGGTTGATTGGGGTGGCCTGGAACCTGAGAGAGGAAGAGGTCACCCTCCGTCCCAATCCTCCTGATAAGGAAATAGATTGGATATGTTCAATGGCACCAGAGGAAATTAAGTGGAAATGTGCTCCAAGGGCAGCCCCTCAAACGTCTAAGAAGATTATATACTTGAACATGAGGGGTTGGAACCACCTCACAAAACAACATGACATCTCATCTAATATTTTATGATCATAAAACCCATATTTATTCTTGGATTCAAGAAACTAAAATGGGCTCTGAGAAAACTAGTAGGAATAAAAATAATTGTTTTAAAGACCCATGTGGGATGCATTGTTTTGAGGTTGTTGGAGCTTCTGGGGGGGAGTTGTTACCTTTTGGAATCCTATGGTTATTATTAAGGGAGTGGCTTTGTTTGCTGATTGTAATCATGTGGCGACTTCTTTCACTAATATCAGTGATAAGTTTTCATGGATTCTCTCTAATATTTACGCCTCTAACTACAAGAGGGCCAAAAAATAGCTTTGGGATAATCTTAGCTAGTTTATGTCTCTTCATCCCTCTTCCAATTGGTTGGTGATGGGGGACTTTAAAACTCCGCTGCATGATTTTGATAAAATGGGTGGTTCCTAGGTGGTGGACGAGAGCAAATTTGATTTAATGGGTTTTCTCAATTATAATGCTCTTCTTGATTTGGACTTGAAAGGAGCCTCTTACATGTGGTCTAATTAGAAATATGGGATTGCTTTAATTCAAGTGAAGCTTGACCAGGAACTTATTTCTCCTGATTGGCTTCTTTTGTATTCTTTTTCTCTATCCGCTCTTACAAGGTTGGGGTTGAACCATTTTCCTCTCTCATTTTATGGATCTTTTGGGGAGGAGAATTTTTTTTCCTTTCAGGTTTGAAAAGATGTGGGCCTGTCACCTAGATTTGAAAGATAGAATTCTCTCTTGGTGGAATATCCAGGTTGATGGGTCGACTATGTATAGGATGGCTAAGAAACTTGCTAATGTCAAAAACAATGTGAGAAGATGTAATAAGATGTCCTTTGGTCACATCCTTGTGGAGAAGGATGCAGTTAAGGAGGAGCTTCATGCAGTGCAAAATTCTATTCAACTTCTAGGTGATGTTGGGGATCTTGTTCAAAGGGAGAATATTCTTTTGTCGAAGTTGCATAACATTGTGGCTAGAGAGGAGGAATTTTGGAAGCAAAGGTCTCGTATTATGTGGTTAAAGAGTGGGGATAGGAACACTAAGTTCTTTCATCTTACAACCTTAAAACATCGAGCCTCCAATGGCATCAACTCTATCAGGTTCAACAATCAAGTGTTGGATAAGATGAGGATATTATGAGGGATGCCTCATCTTTTTTCTCTGATATTTTGAAGGCCGATGCTAGCCTTGATTCGTCCTATCAAGATGATATTCTCCAAGATATCCCTAGTATTATCTCATTTGATCTCATCCAACAGTTGGTTTGCATTCCTTCAGAGGAGGAGGTTCAAAGTGTTGTCTTCTCATTTGAAGGTAACGAATCTCCTGGCCTTGATGGGTTTCCTATGTTTTTCTTTCAAATTTTTTGGGATATTGTGGCTAGGGATGCGGTGGATGCTTCGAAAGAATTATTTAGTAGCGGTTGTCTCCTTAAGGAACTTAATGCCTCCTTCATTTTTCTCATCCCTAAGAAGTCGAGGGCCCTTTCTTTTGATGATTTCCACCCTATTAGCTCATGTATTTCTATCTATAAAATCTTTCTAAGGAGTTGGTGGTTAGACTTCAAAAGATCCTTCCTCAGATCATTTTGATCTAGCGAAATGGATTTGTTCCTAGAAGGAAAATTCTTGACTCGGTTCTATTGTGCACGAGAATATTCATTCCTTAACTGTGAATAAAAAGGCTTGTTTTATTTTGAAATTGGATCTTCTAAAAGCTTATGATCGTGTGGATTGGGGATTCTTAATTAAGATCTTAAAGGCCTTTGGTTTTGGGGAAAAGTTTGTGCTACTAGTTTTGTAGCTAATTTCTACCTTCAACTTTTCTATTCTTGTCAATGGGTCCCCTTCTCCTTTCTTTGGATGCTATAGGGGTCTATGATAGGGTGACCCAATATCTCCCTTCCTTTTTATCATTTTTTAAGAGTCTCTTGGTAGGCTTATTCAGAGGTTTGTCAATTTTGGTCAGCTCGTTGGTCTCTCTCCTTCTCACAATCTGATCTTCTCTCATTAGTAGTTGTGGATGGTATGCTCATGCTTGGGGAGTCATCCATTAAAGAAGCTATTTGTTAAATGTATTATGCAATTGTATGAATTGACTTCTAGTCAAAAGGTTAGCCTTCCTAAGAGCATAGTTTTTTTTCTTAATACCCCTGTTGATAGGCAACAAAGGATTGCTCAGATTCTTCAGTGCAAAATTGGGGAGTTACCTTCAACTCACTTAGGTCTCCCTCTATGCTCTAATTTTGTGCTTGATTCTTTTTGGAGGGGTTTGGTGGACAAGTTTAATGCTAAACTTTCTAGTTGGAAGGGTGCTTTGTTGAGTCAAGTTGGGAAGATTCAATTGATAAAATCAACTTTTCAAAATCTCCTTGTCTATGCTCTTAGTATTTTTCAAATGCCTAGGAAATTTGTGGAAAAGCTTGAAGGCATTCAAAAGAACTTTATGTGGTCTAGGGTGGAAGAGTGTAAGCAGTTACATCTTATATCATGGGATGAAGTGTGCAAACCCAAGAAGGCGGGGTCTTGGAATTAGTAAAAATAGAGAGTTTAATATGGTTCTTCTTACTAAGCAGCTATGGAATCTTATTTTTGGTAATTTTGAATGGGTCCATATTGTTTTAAGCAAGTATCTCAAGGGTTTGGATCAGTTTAGAGACCTCATGGATGAGGGATTTTCTCCCCCTTCTAGGTCTATTCTTTGGAATGCTATGGTGAAATCTAAATGTATTGTTTCCAAAGGTTTGAGGTGGCAATTGGGAAATGGGAGAAGGATTTTGTTTTGGGACAATTAGTGGTTTGGAAATGGTCCACTCAAAGATGAACCTTGGGATCTCCTCTGGAAGGATCTCTGTGCGCAACTTTTTGGTCACTTTGTGGCTGATTATATAAGTAATGGATTGTGGAAGAGGCTGCATGATTTTTTTCCTGGCTTGGAAGCCATCTCAAAAGCCTTGGATTCTATTCACATTCCTTCTCTTGCTCCAATGGATAGGATTGTGTGGAGGTTTTCTTCTAATGGTAAATTTTCTATTTCCTTTGCTTTTACCTTGCAATTCTCTTTATTGGTCCTGCTCCCTTCTGGGCTCCCCTTTGGAATCCTAAGTTGATTCCTAAAATTAACATTTTCTTTTGGCTATTTCTCCAATGTAAGGTGCTGACCACTAATAATCTTGTGCAAAGAGGCTTTATGTTTCATAACTGTTGTTTTTTATGTGAAGAAGAGGCAGAGAATCCTGGTCATCTTTTGATTGGATGCAAATTTGTGCATGAAATTTGGGATTTTGTGCTCTCTATCTGGGATATGTGATGGGTTTTCCCATCTTCTCTTAGTGACTTAGCTACCAATGAAGGATCCCCAAAGAACCCCTCATTGATTCTCTTGACCTTCATCCCTCATGGCTTGGGAATATATTGAAGAAATGGATCTTTTTTAGGTATTCTCCCATCCATTAGAGTGGCTCATAAGATATGTGTACGCTTACTAAAGAAAACTTCTTATTCCTTATACCCTTTTCTCTGGGATGGCAAAAGTTATAGATTCTTTTAGACAAGTGATATTGTTCGAAGTGGGACTTATTCTATAGATATTCTCAACTCTCCCAAAGCCTCTGCAAGGAGGACAGGAAAGCCCCTGGGTGAAGTTAAGAGAGCACTACTAAAGGTAATCCTGAGTACTCACCTGTTGTGGGAGAGCAAGAAGATTCCAATGGTAGGTTTGTCTCTAGTGGAACCCCCTTTAAACCACTCTTAAGGCCCACAAACTACTTCCATTTGGTTCTACAACTAGAGGATAAGATATGGTGGCTTGAGGGTGACTCCCTCAATATCATTAATTACCTTAGGAAGTTGTCTTATCCTTCATGGATGGTGGAGGAATTTATTAATGATTCTATAAATATTATGGAATCCTTTGATCAATGCCATATCTCACATGTTTATAGAGAAGGCAATAGGTTGGCTAAAGTTTTTTCCAATTATGGGCTGAATGATTCTATGGTTTGAGGTGAACATGACCTTCTACCCCTGGAGGCTCTCTCAATTATTCATTATGATGCTCAAAAGTGTTGAGGAGAGTGATCTTTACATTTATTTATCACACGTTCCTATGACAACCTTGTTCCTGAGGTGTAACTGCTGAGAGGAAAGGACTGGGATGTATACAGGTTTGAATGATTCAGGGCTCCTCCTTTCAAGGATTTCTCATACATTGTTCAATCCATATAGGATTATGGGTAAATATCTGTAAATCCTTTTCCTCAGGGCTTCTATTCTTCCAATACAGCTTCTAAGCTCTGACTGTCCAACCTTCCTTGTTGGGGCTTTCCTGTTGCCATCCCATGGGATAGTTTGACTAGAATTGCTCAAAATCCATGACTCCTGAAAAAGCCAACAGCATTAAAATTGTTGAAGTCAGAGGGAGCTGACCCACAAGCATGGAGCAGTTTCATGGGTCTGACAAGAAGCATTGGATTTTCAGAGGGGCATCGTATAATAGGGTGCTGGAAGCCAAGGACCCCATTATCACGAGGAACCCATCAAAATTACCATCGGCTTATCAATGATGAATAAATTTTACAAAGATAAGAACTGATCTGTCCCACTTCATGGATGTGTCAAAGAAAGAAGTTGGAAGGTGGGGAAATGTAGAAGTATCCAAGGCTCCTCCCTCACAGCCATGGAGATGTTGTGAGGAGATAGCGAGGTATTTACTTGGATGGTCATACTTTGTGCACTTAATTTTGTTTTTGTTAAACCATTTTATATAAAAGAGAGTTTCATTTCCTTACTACCTCTTAGTCTCTCTTGAAACTGGTATAAGGGATCACATACATAATCCCAAAAACCCTATCCTCCATGAAGGTCTTATTGTGTTGATTATTGATTTTGTCAAGGCTTTTATGTTCCTTGCTCAACCTAATATTTCCAATGTTGGTAGAAAAATGAAAAAAATGGAGTATGCTATAGGGTCTGAGGATAATTTTGAGGATGAAGACTACTCCCTTGGGTTTGATACTTCCTTGGAAGGTGAGTCAAAGTCTCTTGCTATCTCAGATGGTAAGAAGAGGAAAAAGACCCAATCCATTGCTCCCTCCAAGGATGATGAATATATTACTGGTGATGAGGTTGAGATTTTGAAGTCCTCCCAAATGGGGTAAGAAGAGGAAGGTTGATGGAAAGAAAAGAAAGAAGGTTCATTCCCTGGTTGTGGATGAGTATGATACAGGTGATGAGGTTGAGGTTGAGGTTGATTGGCCTAGCTTGAACTCTAACCCTATGATGGGGTTAGGTGGCAAGAAGATGAAGGGGACTACAGTGGAAGACTTATGCAAGGAGGATTTGTTTAAGAAGGGTCTATCAAGGGTCTCCTCTGTTCTTAATGTGTAGCATAATGAAGGGAAACAAAGGAAAATTTCTCTTGTGAACTTAGAGAGGGATGAGCAATAGGTTCTTGTTGACAACCAACCAATTGGTGAGCACCTGGTAGTGAAGCAAAATTTGGTGAAAGGGATGGTAGTTTCTACTCAGAAAGGTAAGGATACTTTGAAGAATGCTTCATCTAGCAGTGATTTAGAGGAAGATTATGTTGTTTACAAAGATGGTTTTAATTTTAGGAGGGAGATCATGCCCGATTATCTCAGTATTGTTAAGGAGAGCTCCCTCTCTTTGTTTAATATTTTTAAGTTGGTTTTTCATGAGATGAATTCCACTAATGTCTAAGTCAAATCTCTTTATACTAATGATGATGAGGTCTCCTCTTCTAAGGGGTCAAATATGCAGGCTCAAATTGACAAGGTGTAGGCCAAGGCCAATTAGCTTTTTGATACTCTCAAGATGGTTGCTGATGAAATGCTCAAAATGAAGAATGCCTATGAGAAAAAGTTTGCTACTATTGAAGGAAAGTTGGACAAGGTTGTGGAGGTCAACAAACATGCCATGTGAAATGAGGTTGTAGGTTTGTGTCTTCTGAATAAGAAGGATAGGAAGTGGCTGGGAGATAGTTCTAGATTGAAAGAAATAATGGCTGAGGGTGGTGTGCAACATAAGACCACTAATGATACTGGGCCTTCTACTCGTACCTGCAACAAGGCCAAACTTAATGAAAAGACTGGTATTCTTGCTAATGAAGTGGAGGAAGTTATGAATTTCAAATTGAAAATAATTGATAGTGATCTTGAAGCTGTGAATATTCTAAAAAATATTTAGTTTGCTTCTATTTTTTGTGCCTTTTTGTGCTTGTCTGTGTGCTGGTTTTTGGTTGCTTGTTCTATTTTTGATTATATGATGAAGCAATGACTTTTCTTGTAAAGGGTTTCAAGCCCCCTTCAAAACCTATTTTTCCTATGGTAAAAAACAACTTAGATAATGATGAAAATGCAAAATGAAACGGATTAAGATGCTTAGTATAACAAATCTATATCATTCTAAACAACTTAATTAATGATGAAATTGCAAGATGAAAAGGTGGGTGTAGTACACTTGTCAATAATTGAAGCAACATACTAGGAAGAATAGATGGGGGGAAGCATCATTTGCACAACCAAAACCCATGATTATAGGCTAGGTGAACCAATGAGGGATATGCAATAAGAGGGTAGATGAAGGGGGATTATGACATGAATCATGCAATCTAATAATATGTTGTCAAGTAAAGAGCATTGGATTTTGATATAGCATAGGATACCATACACTAGGATATAAAGAACTAGGGAAAATTAGTATCCAACACATAGGACTGACACAATAAACAAGAAGGTTAAACCGACATCCCAAAATCACAGGGGCTTTGGTCGGGTTGATGTTGGAAAAATTGCAAGCACAAGATGTTTCCCTAGCATAACAAAAGACCACAAGGATCTAGATGGGTACCATGTAGGACAACCAGGAAAACAAAATCACACAGAAAACCAAGATATGGCCCTATGTCTACCGGTCAAAGCACACCATGATATGATGGGTTGTAGTGACCTTAAATAGGTATAAGAGGAGGCTTAAATGATAAAAAAAATAAAAAGCACCAATAAATCGCAACAAACCTCGAATATCCCTGTCCATGAGGATGATAGGTGGATGTGATTGATACAGTCTGATGTGAGGAAAGATATATCCTGCTAAGATTGAGGATGGATAGGGTAGATCATAAGATTGACATAGCTCGAGATAATTGAAACTGATTGGGGCTTCTAGGAATGAATGGATTTTGTTTGTTATTTCTAGCAAGATAGAAACACCTTTGCGATACGAAAATACATATATTTGATGATCCCCGCGGTTTTAGTCGACATTTAGGCACAACATTGACGGTCTAACTACACCCCGCTGCGGCGTCGAATAATCCAAAACCATTACTATAACCATGATTTATAGGACCCGTCCAACTAGCTTCCAAACTTCTTCATCCTACAGTACTAATGGAGCACAAGATCAACAACTAACCCATCTATGTCAAACTCTTGTTATAACTTCTTTAGAGGTGATGTTGATAGGCTTGCAAGTGATTATAAGCATTAAGACACTTCTCATCAAGAAGTTCCAATTGACTTAGATGTGCAACTTGATACTCCTCATCATTAATCAGGTTCTTCAAAGAGATACGAAGCGAGCGGAGTTCGACTTCAATCAACAATATTGCATCAACACCATATATGAGTGAGTATGGTGTAGTGCCAGTAGGGGTATGAATGGATGTGCAGTAGGCCTAAAGGGCAAGATTAAGGTGAACATGCCAATATCAACCTATATTGTTGACAACTTTCTTTAGGATTTGGCCATTACCTTGAGGGTAATAGGGCACAAACCATTGATGTTGGATGTGGAAATTCTCACATAGTTGTCTTGCGTGCTATTTTTTGAAAGGTTTACTGTTATCAGTGATGATGGTGGATGGGATACCATATCTATAAAGAATATGGTAAAGGATAAATTTGGATATTTGGGTACCAGTAATAAGGGAGAGTGGAATTTCTTCCACCCATTTAGTGAAGTACATGGTTTGCAGTGATGATGAAGGTCTGGCCATTTGAGTATGGGGGTATATCTTGCCGATTAAGTCTAAACCCCATTGTGAAAAAGGCCACAATGTTATGATCAGTTACAAGTCTTGTGCAGGAGCATGAATTAAATCTACATGTTGTTGACATAGTACACACTTGACAAATTCACATGCATCATGTTCCATATTTGGCCAATAATGCCCAGTTCGAAGAAGCTTCTTTGCTAAGACCATCCCATTAGTGTGTGCCCTGAAAACACCACTATGTACTTCACCTAATGCTACTTTGGATTCTGATTTGTTCAAACATCGAAGAAGAGCTCCATCATACCCTTTACGATAAAGAGTGTCTCCTAGGATGGTGTAACATGATGCTTAGTGGATGAAGGATTTGTATTGGTTATAGTTTAGATAAGGTGGAAGGATTTTATCATGGAGATAGGTGTAGATGTCATGATACCATGGGGATTGGGGACCTATGATTTTGCACACTATTTTAGTATCAGGAATGTTGTATGCAAGGATCAACAATTGCTCAACCAAAAATTCACAATTTGCATGGTCTCGAGGAATATCTATGAGAGAGCCTATGCTAGCCATAGGATCTGCGACTTTATTTTGTAATTTAGGAACCTGTTCAAACTGGATGTGACTGAAATATTTCTTGAAGTCATCCACCATGCATTTATATGAAAGAAGCTTATCATCCTTTGTTTGGAACTCATCATTGACTTGTTTGATTATAAGTTATGAGTCCCCGTAAACATGGAGATGGGTGATGTTCCATTGAACTGCAATTCGAAGACCAATGATTAAAGCTTTGTATTTAGCTATGTTGTTTGTGAATGGAAAAGCCCACCTAAATGACTTAGGGATATAGTCACCTTGAGGAGTAACAAAAAGGATTCTAGCACCAGCCCCATTCTATGTGTAAGACCCATCGAAATAAAGTGTCCATGTGTCTGCTTCAAAAATGGTGAACACTAATTCATCTGGAAACTTGACCACTAAAGAATATGCATCTACTAAAGGGACATCAACTAGTTGATCCACAACAATTTATTCTTTGATTTCTTTGTGTTCTATGTACTCAATATCAAACTTAATTAGCAACATAACCCACTTAGCCATGCAACCTGTCAATGATGTTCTAGATAACAGATACTTAAGTGGATCAACCTTGGAGATCAACTTAATCGAATGACTAAGCATGTAATGATGAAGCTTTTGAGAGCTAAAGACAACTGCAAGGAAAGATTTTTCCATAGAGGTATAATTGAGTTCATATCCTGCTAATGTATGACTAATGTAATAAATAGTACTTTCCTTCCCATTATCATCATGCTATGCTAAAAGTGCCCCCAATGTAACTGAAGTGGCATAAATGTAGAGCAACAATGGTTTTTCTGGTAAAGGAGGCATCAAGATGGGAGGATTGACAAGATATTCCTTAATTTTATTAAAACCCTATTGACATTTTGGATTCCATTTGAAGAAAACATCCTTACGCAAGAGATGTGTAAAGGGCTAACATTTATCTACAAGTTGAGCTATGAAGCACCTGATTGATTGCAATTTTCCATGTAGAATCCTTAACTGTTTCAGATTTCCGCCTGGGAATTTGTTAACAGCTCTCTGACTTAGCTTCGATCAACCCCCATACCCTTTGGGAGACACCAGCTCCAACTTTTCCCAAAGCGATCCCAAAGACACTTCTGGATTCTAGCCCTCAAACTGTACTTCGTCTAATCATCAAAGATCATTCTACAACTTCTAAAGTGTCCTTCCAGTCCTCTGATCAATCATGTCATCAACATAACCTTCCATTAAGGATGCGAATCAGATCTGCCATGCAAAATGATCGCCAGTACGTTGATAAGTTCTCATGATTTTTAGACCACAGTTGCTGACATTGTAGCAAAGGCACCCTAAGGTAGTGAAAACTATCTTGCAGTTGACTGCTTCATTCATCTTTAATCTTTGATCGCATCCGCAAAAGATGTCCACGAGGATAAGAGCATCACGTCCCACTGTCAACGCTACCGTAATGTTTGGCAATGGAAAGTCATCTTTAGGAAAAGCTTTATTAAGGTCTCTGAAATCCATTCAAATGCGGATGCCCCCGGCGGGCTTAGCTATAGGGACAATGTTGGAAATCCAATCGAAATAATCATTTGGTCTAATAAACCCACTGTAAGTAATTTTTCCAACTCAACTTTGACAAGGAGAGCAACTTGTGGATGCATTTTATGGAGCTTTTTCTTTACTAGTTTAACATCTGGATGGACATCAAGGTGATGCACCACTAATGTTGGATCCAATCCAAGCATATCAGAATAAGCCAGCACAAAATTAATGATTCCTTCCTGAAACAGATTGGAAAGTACATGATACTCTTCTTTATTCAAGGGCTTGGCCATATATGTGATTTTTGATTTTGCTTCTATTCCTAGATTTATCTCTCTTGTTTCCTTGATTAGGATGGAAGACCTTTCTAAGAAGTGAGTACCTATGAGGGGAAGATGAACATCCCCATCCTCTAACACCTCAGAGAGGTTTTCATCATAAGATACACTCTTTGTTTTTACTTTTGATGGATTTGATAGTGCCTTAGGGAGGTTTTTAGTAGGAGACCCTTTTTTATTTTTTTTCTTTTTAATTTTATGATTAAGGTGTTCTTCTTCCCCAAAGTAAACACCATAGTCTTCCTATAATCCCATAATGTGTACATATGCCTCTTCAGAAGGGAAAATATCAACATGTGCACTTCCTCGTAGGTCCCAATCTATTAGGTCAGGATGGTGTAGGGAAAGGTTGATGGTGAAGATGGAAGTTGATTCAAATAAAGAGGAGACATCCAAATCATTGTAATAAAGTATGATAGTTTCCTCCTTAGGGATGTTGTCAAGGATACCAATTTCTTCATTAACATTATTTGATGTACTAGATGATGTAGCGGGTTGTTTCTAATTCTTATCATATCCAAGACCTTGGTGCTTGGGGTGCTTTGGTGTATCAATTGGCTTGCACATTCCTTGTTGATCTACACCCAATCTTGCTCCCTGATAATTAATTTTATGTGTCAAATTAGAAGCCTGTGGATAATCCTCTTGGAAATAATCAAGGAGAGGAGGTGAAGGATCGAATTCTTCTCTGTATACCGATTGGTTGATTCCATCATCAAGTTGGTCTTGCAGGATTCCTATGGACTAGAAAGTAGTGGAACCCACATTCTTGGAGATCATTATCTTGGTGACTAGTTCCCCTTGTTGTGGAGATTCAGTAGATCAGTGATAAGTTCGCGAAGAAGAGGGCATTGTGCCCACATTAAGTGTGGTGTGCATCTCATATTCTCTACAACCTTTATCAATGATCTGGACCTTGGTGATGGTGGAATATGAATCAAAGGATGGAGTAGATGAAGCATTGGGATCAACGTGAGATGGTGATGGAGTGGTATGGGAGGTTCCCACTTTAATTCCAGGACAATGGTGGGAATGTGGGAAGGAAGCCTCAAGAGCACAACAATACTCGAAAGGATGTTAATAAGTAGGAATGGTAACCTCAATTCCATTATGTGGGAATTTGAAGCATTGGTGATATGTGGAAGGAGTGGCTTGCATGGTGTGAAGCCATGGTTGGCCAAGAAGGAGGTTATATGGAAGGTCTAGATCAAGGACATGAACTGTTGTGTATTGCATGCCGGGGCCAACCTAAATAGGAAGACAAATAGTACCCTCTGAATGTCATTCTACATTGTCATAGGCTTTGATGGTGATTACCTGATTGTCTAAGTCAGCATGAGTATACTCCACCTATTTTTTGAACTTCAATATACATAGATTGAGGGCAGACCCATTATCTATCGAGACTCATTTAACTTTATGCTTAATAACAAGGACTTCTATATGGAGGGCACAATTATGTGTGGGATCAATAGGGGAATATCATTCTGACTAAATCCCAAATGATAAGTAGATGATATGTGTCCTACAAGAGCTTGAAATTGGGTAGGATATATGCCATTGGGTACATGGGTGTCCTGCAAAGCCTTGGTAAGGATTTACTAATTTGTAGAGGAATACTTCAACAAATCTAGGATAGATATTTGGGTAGAAGTCTTTCCTAAGTGATCATGAGTATTATATTGTGAGTTTACAAGAGCTGGTTGGGATGATGTAGAGGGTCTTGGGATTGATATGTGGGTTTGACATGTGGTAACAACACATTGAGGGTCCTTTCCCTTTACACAAATCATGGAAACACGTGGATCAACTTGAGTGATACAAGCAACTATATTATCATAATCAAAAGGGACTTCAGTATAACTAATGTTGTTGGTGTGGTTGTTTTGGTTGTTGTTATTGGATCTAGTGTTTGTGTTAGAGGAACTAGGACCTTGATTGTGCTTAGGGAAATCATTTTGGAATGTTTGCAACTAAGCTTTAGATGATGTAGATTGATTTCTCTCAACTACAATATCTCCTCAATCAATAAGATCTTGGATGTAGCTCTTGAGATTTTGACACTTGTTGGTGGAATGACCTTTAATCTTATGGAAATCACAATACTTATTTTCCCTATACCAATTCGGCTTCAGTTTTGACTCATTGAAAGGTTTGGTTATTAGATAAACAACTGCATTTTGTGATCTCAAGTAGAGCAAAACACTGTCGTAATAAATCAAGCGCAAACTCACTTTTCTTTATTTCGGCCACAATTTGATTTTTTTCTATTTTTCATGTTTGTCAAAAATTCGACGAAAATGATAGCCGACATTTCGACGAACCCCAGGTTCGTCGAAATTTCGACAAACGTCGGGGATAAACTTTCAAAAAAATGAAAATTACACATCAAATTTTACAAGCACCCGGCGATACATCAAATTATATATATTTCATCAAACAGTTTCATTGGATTTTGCAGTCAAATGAGTTAGTGATTGCAAGTAGAGAAGCACATAGAGAATAATGGAAATAGAACAACAACAATGTATAAAAAAGTGACAAGAAATATACTGTGGGGAAAACCCTTTTGGATAAAAAAAACCCACCCTCCAAAAGCACAGTTCTTCTCTATTATATGAAATAGGAGCTACAACATATCACCAAGTACACAGCTTCTTCAACAAGTGCTTCAACATGAACACCTATTCTGGAGTGATACTAGAAACACTTCGTTACCTATAAACATACTATGCATTCTACAACACAAGGCACTCAATAAATAGAGTGATACAAGCTTCAAGAAGCATCTAGAAGGTGAGGGGCGTCCAAATCCACATAGCACAATTTCCAACACCTTAGACATATATTTGGACACATGTTACATATTCCCTTACACCCTTGACAAGTGTCAAACATGTAAATAGTCTTCTTCCAAGCTTGGGCACCTAGAATATGCTAAAACTAGCTTATGACTGATGCCTTACACATATTACAATTGTCATAGAATCTGTCATAGTTGATAGCACTTACAATTGTAAGAGAATTTGTCATAATTGACTAAAAATAGCTGATTCTCTTACATCCTGTCATAACCCAACTTGGGTGCCAACTTTCACCCATGCATTCAAAGATGCCTTATGACGTGTCATATAATTTGTCACATGTCATAGATTCCAAAGTGGGATGCCTATGTCCACTTGGGATGATGATGTGTCATCCAGTCACCTCCAACGGGGATGCCACCCAGCCAGTGGGTCCCAATTAATGACATGACACCATAGGAAATTAAATAATACAAATAACATTAAATTACAACAATTAAATCAATGTTAGGACTCTAAGGTTGAGACACCTTAATCCCAACACTAAATGATAAATTACTTAATCAAATTAACAAATTATCAGTAAACTATGAAATAGTCATCAAAATTGATAATCAAATATGATATAGAAACAAACAAATATTTAAAAATCATCATTGTCACATTCCAATACATTTGAATCATTTGAACTCAAATAAAACAAAGGAACCTCTTACACTATTGGGAAAAACGTGCACATAAAGCGGAGCTCGTTGTAGTGGGACCTTCAACAACATAGTGTCATGTGATTTTTTGACTATTATGAGTGCATATAAACTAAACACAAACATAAAAATTATGCTTACTTAAGACATACATGTTATGCTTACATTTAGAAGCACCTATAATGTCAAAAACATGTATGTTCTTTTAACTAAATAAAAAAGTATGTGTTATTGGTCCATAAACTTAACTATTTACACTTAGGATCAGCTTAGAAGCACCTATAGTGTCAAAAACACGTACGTGATTTTACCTAAACAAAACAAGTATGCGTTATCGGTCCATAACTAAACAAAACACATACACGTTACTGGTCCATAAACTTAAGTTTTTACACATTAGCCTCCATTTAGAAGCACCTATAGTGTCAAAAATATATGTACATGCTTTTGACTAAACAAAACATGTACACATTAGAGCCTTGCATAAACTTAATTGTTTGCACTTTGGCCTCCATTTAGAAGAGCCTATAGTGTCAAAAACACGTACTTGATTTTAACTAAACTCTATACCAATAACCCTAATCTCTATACCCATAACCCTAAACCCTAGATACCCTATACAATAAATCCTAAACCATATCCCTCAACCCTAAACCATAGAGAGAGGTAGTTCTAGGGAACTAAATTCTATACCCTATACCTTATACCATCAATAAATCTAGAGGAGAGAGAGAGAAGTGAGGAGGAGAGTAGAGAGGGCGGATGTGAGACTTAACCCTAAACTAGATATACCCATTTACCGTCAATTTCTTAAACCTTATCCCTCAACCTTAGAAACTAAATCCAATAGGTTAAACCCTTAACCATATACTCAACCCTACATCCTAAAACCTAAACCCTATATCTTAAACCCATAAACCATAGGCCTACACCCTAAATAATGAATAATTTAGAGATATTATCATATTAACTTGTGTTTATATTTTCTATTCTAATCATCTTATCATCATTTCATGTTTTCATCTTAAGTGTATAGATTTGTTATTCTAAGCATCTTATCATCTTATGTGTCTATTACATTTCATATTGACAACATAAACATAAATTCTTGATTAGATACATCTAGATTCATTTTAAACCAGATACATATATCTACATTAACATTCACCTACACGTGTCATAAATCACATACACCAGTACAAACATTGTTATTAGTACATTGATATCATAATCATCATTAAAACATAAGCCATTCCTAATCATCATAACTGATTTCCTCAACCTCATTGATCTAGCTAATCTCCTTGACCTCCTTGATCTAGCTAATCTAGATGTTAGGTGATCTATATAGATTTAGAAAACATGTAGTTGCTTTTAACTTAACAAAACACGTATGTGTTTTGCTACTATTTGGGATTACAATGGATTTAACTTACCAAAACCCTATGCACTTAACCCTAACACCTATACACTTAACCCTAAACTATATAATCATAACCCTAAGCTCTATACCCACAACCCTAAATTCTAGATAC